>JAPYZS010000440.1:5017-66060 GCA_030522925.1 Trissolcus japonicus
ACATGTATTTTTATAACAAATAATATAATCATTAGTTTACCAAATAATATTTTCAGCTAGTACATCTTCAACAATTTAGAAAAACTGCAAAATAACATTTGGACAGAAAATTAGTCGCCCCTTAAATAGAACTATCACTTACACTCGTGTGTCAAAATTTTATATAAACTTCAGGCGTTGGAGTGTTGCGTATATTCTGTTAAGAATAATAATAATAATTACTGAATTTCATTACTCCAGTTCGGTAAAAAGAATGACGGATTTGTTGGGGACGAGAACACTTCTGCACATGGTCATTATAAAAATTCTCACGCAGTAGAGGTAAGACTTTGGTTTCTTGATCGTATCTGTATACGAAAAAAATTTGTTTTTGACTGCAACAAATAATCAAAAATAATATTCTGATCCAACAGAAAATCGATCTTTACACTCTTCAACTACAAGAAAAACGGAAACATCCTATAACACTTGCTTTACCACCCGACGACGATATTGTATGTATTATTTTTGAAACACGGTTGATTTTATTGCAACTCTATTGTAATAATAATTTAATAATTTCAGACCTCAATCGAATCCGGGAAAGACATTCCAACAAGAGCAACATGGGGCAACGGAATGGAATTTCTGATGTCCTGCATCGCCATGTCCGTAGGTTTAGGAAACATCTGGAGGTTTCCGTTCGTGGCTTACGAGAATGGTGGCGGTGCTTTTCTCATCCCGTACATAATCGTACTGTTTCTCATCGGCAAACCGTACTACTATTTGGAAATGATTTTGGGCCAGTTCTTTAGCAAGTCCTGCGTCAAAGTATGGTCCATCGTGCCAGGTTTTCGAGGAGTCGGTTGGGCCCAGATGTACTCGATGGCTGCTGTCAGTACATACTATTGCTCGGTGATGGCCCTCACCCTACATTACCTAATTTACAGTTTCAGTTCCGTTTTACCTTGGGCAAAATGCGCCCCTGAATGGGGCGAAAATTGCATAGATTCTGACACGAGTCTGAAAGGTGGGAACAACAGCATAAATGGCACAGTGATGAAAAGTTCGGCTGAACTATATTTCATGTAAGATCTATTTTATTCAAATTTCCTTATCAAAAAATATAATTGTAAATATATCACGTCTATTTTGATTTTAGAAAATCAGTTTTATACGAGAAAAGTGATATTAACGACGGAATTGGAATGCCAGATTGGAAACTCACCCTTTTCCTGTTCATCTCTTGGGTTTGCGTTGCTGCAATTCTAGCCCGCGGAGTGAAAAGTTCAGGAAAAGCCGCGTATTTCCTTGCGCTTTTTCCATACGTTATAATAGTTGCGCTACTCATCAAGGCCTTGACATTGGAAGGAGCAATCAACGGGATTTACTTTTTTATCAAACCAGACTGGGCCAAACTTTTGGAAGCCAAAGTTTGGTACAATGCTGTAGTACAGTGTTTCTTTTCTTTGGCCATCTGTTTTGGTGATGTCGTGATGTATGCCTCGTATAACACGTTCAGACACAATATTCATAGGTAACAAAATATGCAAGATTAAAAAAAATATTCATTTGAAAAAAAAAGATAAAAAATATCATAGTTTGTTTAATTCTCAGAGACGTCCTGGTTGTTACGATGTTGGACACATTCACCAGCCTCTTGGCAGGTTTTACAATATTTGGGATTTTAGGTAACTTAGCTTATGAATTGAACATCGACGACATTAGCAAGGTTACAATGAACGGTCCTGGTCTGGCATTCATTTCTTATCCTGATGCTATTTCCAAGTTCGCTGTAATGCCACAAGTGAGTTAGCATCTTCATAACTTGTATTTTTTTTTCAATTTCAAAATTATTCACCACTAGTGATTGATTGAATAAAAATTCAAATCTTCGCAACATTCATTTTTTTTAATTACTAATTTTTTGTTCATTTTTCAGCTTTTTTCAGCTTTGTTTTTCTTGATGCTTTTCATATTAGGCATTGGCAGCGGCATAGGTATAGCGGGTGCAGTCATCGCGATTATTCACGACCAATATCCACACTGGAAGCGCTGGCACATCGTGGTTGCATTTTCCGCGATCGGATTTTGCATTGGGACAATTTACTGCACGCCGGTACGCAATTATCGTATTAACATGTTTATCTTCCGCTGCATACAAATTGATCATTTGCTCCTTTAACAATCTCTTTTACGTCCACATCCTCTATTTCAGGGAGGTCAATTTATGTTTGAACTCGTCGACTTTTACGCTGCGTCGTTCATTGCGTTTTTTCTCGCTGTTCTGGAAATAATCGGTGCCATCTGGATCTATGGCTTAGAAAACTTGTTGGACGACGTTGAGTTTATGTTAAACAAAAGACCGTCGGTCTACTGGAGACTGTGTTGGGCCGTCCTTACCCCGTTAACCATCATTACTATCTTAGTTTACTCGCTGATCTCTATGACAGTTTTGACGCACAACAAAGTCGATTACCCTGTGATAGCCCACGGTAATTTGAAGCCTAATTTAACAGCAATTGTCAATAACATTAAATTTTAATTCTAATTTGTTTTCTAGTTATTGGTTGGATACTTTTTTCCATCGGGATCAGTCAGATTCCAATATGGTTCGGATACTCCGTCTACCGTAATAGGCATCATGGATTCCCAAGAGTAAATTTACCTGAGCTTTCTAATACGTAGATCTGTAATAAGTAGTTCTAACTAGTCGAATCTAGAATGATGTTAACTACCAATGTCTGTAGCTTGTTGCACACGTTTTATTTCTTAATGTGATCGACTCAAACGATCATCGGGATAAAAATAAATTGCCATGCCATCGTGCAGGGTTGAGTTTTAAGTTGAATTTTGTAATGATCAAAATATGATCAATCCTGTCTTTGGTGCTGCGAAATTGTGCAGACTGGAGTGTCTTATTCATTAATTTTTTCTTTTTTAGATGATCATCGCTCCATTCAAGCCGTCAAAGAGCTGCTCGCCTCTGTACCACGCAGACTCCGAGGAATGGAAACAATTCAAAGAGATTAAAATTAGTCAACGTAGGAAACGCGAGTGTTCATCCTTCAAAGTGTATATCTGCCTAATTTTCGGCCTGGAGGACAAGTTACTTTGATGCAAATAGTCCACACTATTCTATAAATTCGACTTTCAGCATTGCATTTAATTTTATCGTTATATTAATCACGCTCACTGCATTGATTATGTATAAGAATCGCGACTGCTGTGTCAAATTGCATGATCTGATTTTTGTAGTTATTTATATTTTTATTTTTAACCGTTTGGGAGAATTGTGCGTACTTTTATTCAATTTCGATAATTCGAAATAAAACGTTTTTTGTTACGCGAAGTAATGAAATCACAAATTTTCCCGACAGTGAATCAGAAAAATTGATACTTTATATATTCTATTTGTAAACGTTCTCAATAACTTGCGCCAATCGAATTCATAGTAATATGAAGCGTCGAACAATTTTTTCGTTGACTCATAGCATCGTACGGTTGTAATTGTTTCATTTTACCTCATCGATTTGAGATGAAAGTCAATTCGTTTGATCAACTGAATAGAAATATTCGCATTATTGTAGCTGTTTTTAAAAGTATTATTGTAGCACATAAATTCTGCAATCTTTTCAATTCTACTATACATTTTATCTTTATTACAATGTTACGTCAAATCTCAAATTTCGGTACGCTACATTTGCACGATGCATTTGTGTTTCAATTATGCGATACTATGAAACACGATACTAAATCTTTTAGAATTATATTATCTAAAATACTCATAGAATGTATTCACTTGACATGTAGCACTTTTACTGTCGACGATTTTTAGTTGTATTATTTTTTTTCTTGAACAAGTTTGCAGTTTTTAGTGCAAGCTTATGATAAAAAATCAGATCAGGTTCAGTTTTAAGAATCATTTCATTGAAAGAAAAATGCTGAAAATTAAAATCTTTGAACTGCAAAATGAATTATGATATTTAAAATTTAATTTTTTCTTAAAATAGTGTTTGTAACAAAAAGGAGTAAATGAATGTAACACTTGAAAATAGATAACACTCGAAGGTATCGATTTTGTTGGTACCTATTTATTAATTATAATTACTATTACTATATTGATTAATTCTTATATACAAAATAATTTATTTATTTATTCATTATAGAAAAATTATAAAAATATTATATAATTTATTGAATAGCAACTTATCACTTATCAAGTTTTTACAATCTTAGCGATTGCAAAAAGGAAAAAAAAATGTAATCAGATTATTGATCATCGCTATCCGCGGAATAATGAATTGAAAGATTGATCATCTAGTTTGTTGGTTCGGTCTAAAACAAACGCTTCTCACCTGTAGTTCGTCTCCTACTATGCGCCAACTAAGGACCAACTACGAAGCCTTGTCAACAGGTCTCCGATGAACAGAGAGATCGAAGGTAGCGTAGTGAGAGCTTGGGTGTCAGAACGATCGGATCGAATTTCGTACGCCGCCATCGATGCACGAGACAACTCGACGCAGGATTTTGCGCGCGCTCAACGATTTGAATTTCGGCAGGTGGCAGTTTGACAGCTCCAACTATCGGAGGTGTTGTTTTTAAAAACCACCGCTGTCAAATGGCGAACGTACGTTAATTTCAAACTTTTTATAATATTTTTATTCACTGTTCATTTTTTTTTTTTTTTTTTTTTTTTTTTTTTTTTTTTTTTTTTTTTTTTTTTTTTTTTTTTTTTTTTTTTTTTTTTTTTTTTTTTTTTTTTTTTTTTACATTATAAAAAATACTATATTGATCATTTTCATAATTTTTTTTATTTTATTTCAACTTTTAATATATTATAAAAAAGTGCACTGTTTGAAAAAATGCGAATTAAACTTATAGCATTGACACCTTTTTTTTATTAAAACCTTACTAATCTTGTTATCTTATTGAATAAACTTTGAAAAACCAACAATTATGGTACTGAACTCTTCAATTCATAATCGTTCTTACAATCAAGAACAATAGTCATTTTTTTCATTTGAAAATATTAGGAATTGATGGAATGATCGGAAAACGATAATGACAGTTAATTGAATAAAGTAAAATTACACAATTAATCTAACAGTGACTTCAACGACGGCAGCGTTACAAATGTTGCGACATTGATTATAGATTCAAGCTACATTGACAGCTCATTTATTTATGTGTTGGTGGTCTTATTAAACAAATATTATGTATGTGTTCTCTATAATAATGTTTCCTGATTTGTCGATAATTGGCTTGCAAATCTGTTCGTAACTGGTAAGAACGAATGTTTGAGATGCAGTAACACAAGAAACGCTGTTATCTTGTGTGTACACTTATTGTGAGAAACTATAAATGAACTTAGAATACATTCGATTTAGTTGAGCGCTTGGAATTTCTCAACAGTTATTAAAATAATTGCCCATGGAATTTATTTGCGCAAACATAATCTTCGTTTCGTTCTAAATAGTCAAATGTCAATTCAATAAATTCACCACAAATTTCTTTCAAAGATTAACAACTGTGGTAAATGATAGACTTAAGTTTAATTTTAAACACAATTTCATTCGCAAAATTTTTAATTAAAAGTACAATTTTTTTCAAAATCCATTAAGCATTTCCAATCAAGATTTGCGAGTTCAAGGTATCTTGATTGACATTTATTTCCACATGCAATCTCAAGCATACAACAAAGTCTGGGAAAATGTTTAAATAATAAAACTGCTAGCAATAAATTCTTACAAAGTGACTTCTACATTTTTATTTTCCTGTATATTCACAATTGACAATTATAAAACATTTATCAAATGAATATTTCAAACAAAAAACTAAACAATATCAAAAGTGGTAAATCTGGATTCAACCGGTTAAATGTATAAAATAGAATTATCCTATGTCAGAGATATACATTGTAAAATGTGGTATGTCTTACAACTTAACTGCCAACCAACAATTTAATTAAAAAAAAACATTATTGAGATTTCGAAATTGTCTTCATCAGACTTGAAGGCAGCGTCAAAACAAAATCCAAACGTCTCTCTCATTTTTTCACTGATGATAAATTATTCGGCGAGCACTTTTTCCCAACACTTTAAATGACACACAAATTAAAAAAATTCTGGACACACCGCCGTCGGGACAAAACCGTATCCTTGACCTTTCTCTTCTTGAAGTGTTGCCCATAATTCGCAACGATTGTCATTTGCGCAAAGGCCCTTGGAAATGCGAGAATTTATTTCGCGATTTCAAAGCCGCGCGCAAATTAACTCGCTTCTTTCGCCGGTTTTGAGCCGAAATACAACCCGCGGCTCGGCTTTTGATGACAACAATAATGCATCCTCAAAGAGTCGGCACGCGCACGCTCGATTGTCAATGACGCAACCAGAAAGTTCAATTAGAAAGTAATCAAACGAAACTCGTGAAAATTAACTAATATTTTTTTTATTTGATAATTTTTTCTTTCCATGATTCCAAATTATTTGAGAATACATGAGTCGAGTGTTGGGAGATGACCTACAATTAATAGAATTCATTTTGGGATACTCATTTAGTGTTATTAAGAAATAAGGGAAATGAGAAAAGGCATGCTAATCATTCAAAACTTTTCAACTTTTCGTTCAAGTAGAAATTGTTTAGGCATTAATTTTCATCATGCTTTTCCAAAACATTCAAATCAATATTTTTTATGGGGATACGGTTTTCAGAAAACGCATCACTCATGTAATTAAAAAGTCGTCTCGGCCGAAAAATGAATTTTCTATTTTAACAAAAAAAAACTTTCCATTGAAAATCTCGTGTTTATATTGGGGCATCGGCGTTGTGACCAGGCGCGCGGTTCTCGCCGTCTAATAATCGTGAAACAGCAAAAAACACAAATTGTAATTCATTTCGTCCGACATGTTTTATTGGACAGACAATGGTACAAGTTGCGCCTGTTGCATGAATTTACTTTCACACGCTCGAGTGACAGAGTCGGCGCGGCTTTTTGTCCGAATTCTTTTTAACGGGGAAATAAAAATTGTCTTTAAAAATTCATGTCAAGCACGACTTATTGTCGGGGTTTTTAGGCCAGCGCTTGTTGCGATCCGCCATCAGTCAACTTGCCAAATCATTTTCTCAATGCAAAATCTAATTATAAGAAAATCCTAAAAAGTGCTTTTTTTCTTTCAAGTTACTCACTAGTACGAGTTTGCACTTTTTCTTAATCGATCCTTGACTTTTTTCTCATTTCCTGAAAAATCATGAATAGGACAATCGACGGAAACAAATAAACGAAGGTGATTCAAAGCCAGAGATAAACCAAAGTATTTTGCAATCAGATAAGGCGAATCGTCAGACAGACCGAGTTTGCAGAGTAAGATACATACCTATGTTGATCTCGTTCTTGGCATTTATGACGCTTTAATTGCAGTCTCTGACGGCTTCCAACTGATTATGCCTTTTGGTTGCCCTGAAGAACAATCTCTCAGAGCAGTTATTACGCATCAATTTAAAGAGCATTCAGATGCAGAAGCGCAAGTTTACAAAATTTCGCAACGTCGGGAAATGTTTTGGCTGCAAATGAAAGGGCGCTGGGGCTTCTGTTCGAGGAGCCAAGATTGGGAACAATCATTATCAGGCGCAATCTCTTGAATGAATTCAGTAACGGTTTCTTCATGATGGCGATCTGTTAGAATTTGAATTCATTTGATTTCACGGACGAGGCACAATCAAGGTTGTTATAAAAAAAGGTGGCTCTTTTTCCTCGACGTTAATTTTTTTATGGAATCGTTAAATTTCATTTGTTCGCTCATTGAGAGCATTTTATTATACTTTTTTGCCATTCTTTCATAATCAAATGACGATTGGAGTTATATACTTATTTTTTGATCCCGCGGTAAATGTCAAATGATAAAAATAAGAATGAACGAAAAAATTATTCGGCCAACAACAAAATTAAAACACAAATAAACGCGAAAATAAATTAAGCAATTAATTCACCTCTGGGGTATTTTAGACTATCATACACGTTTATTCCGAGTGATATTATTTTACCACGCCTTGCTATGTCATGGCATCTAAGTTGTATAATTGACTATCTAAAACGCAGTGTCTCGAGAAGAAATTTGTACAGTCATCATCTCCCAATTAACAAGTATTAAAAATGTATTCGCACCTTTTTTTCACTTTCAAAATTCACTATTCAAAAGCGTATGATAAATTTCTATGTACACGTGGACATGAAATTTTCACTTTTGGTTCAATCGAGGAAAGAAATTGAAAAGAACAGTTACGCCTAGCGGAGTATTGTCATCGGCCAAGTATGTATTCATGAAGTTTGAATTAGTATTCATCGGTGTCAAGTTTATTAAATCTCATCGGATTATATAAAACGATCGTGATTGTGGTTGGGAGAAAAAAAAGAGGCTCGTGTATTTTTCTATGAATGAAACCCGTGTCATTGCGTTCGTTTTAACATTCACACAAAGAGTGGCCATGTGGAATTTCATTTTCAACCAGCGCACCCCAATACTTTCGTTTTCTGCGCGTACATATTGACGAAGCAAACCTTTCAATCGAGGGTCAAAAAAATTGGATCCTTAATGATCTTTTGCCTCGTGACTTTCATTCCCGGGCGACTTACAATCGGACAGAGTGTGGCAAAACTCTAATATGTTTTAATGAGCGGGGACATTCGATCGTCTTACGGTAACAGCGCAAAATAATATATTTTATATCCCGATTTTCAATCAGGATTGAACTGGATTGAACCGAGTTTGGGACAAAGCCAAGATCTAAAATTGCAATCATGGCATGAAGAAAATGAAAGCCGATCTGCATGACTTCGAGGGCAGCAAATCGGTTTAAAAATGCGAATTTAATTGAGACGAGATACATAAAATTTTCAAAAATGGCCAGATTAAGAATTTAATGCAAGGTGATATCCGGGACTACCAAGGGCGACAACTTGTCTGCTTGGTGCGACGGATGCTACTGTTGCAGCGCCAAGTGAATGGCGAGCGGCTGCGTATTTTCTCGTAATAAATCACGGCTCTGAGATCGCGAACGTTTTATCAACTCAATTTTTATAGACTGAGTACGTGTGTAATTAGCCAATTTTTTTGTCAATAAATCGTCAACTTGAATAGAGAGGATAAACGCGTCGATGCATCTGACAAAGAATGAATATATGAACACTGAGAAAATATTATTCGCGGATTTTGATAAGCTCGTCAGAATAGGACGGAATTACATAAATCTTTCGAATGACAAGTGAATACGTTATGGCTGTTCTTATTACGTTTTCCTTATTTATTGCATCGTTAAAATTTGCAATCTCCCTTCTTCGTTCTAGTTCGTGCGCCACGATAGATCGGAATGTCTAGTTTCTAAGGTGCATTCGCCTACACAATGCTAACGACGATGGCTAGTATCGGAATGTAACCTTAGGGCACCACTGTACATATTCCTTCTCCCATGAAAATAGAAAGCGTCCTTGCAATCTCGTGACGTGTTACATCCGATCGATGCCTCCAATAATTACCATCTCGTCGGCAAAATCGTCGTCATTAAGAGCACATATTTTTTTTTTACCTTATCCTTTTTTTACCCTAAAAGCAGATCTTTTTTCTTCGCCTCTCATGATTACATAAACATGCCAACAGCCAAGAATTTGCCATTTACACTTTATGAAATTTAAATAAAAAATTTAATGAAAAAAAATTGTGAAGTAAATTAATTTTAACAAACGATAATGTTTCATTGTTCAATCAGCAAGGCCAAGGAAATCCAGCCTTCATCGGTGACGATGGCCCATGTTCAGTGGAATTAGGCAAAATCAAAGGGGGACCAGTCGTTAACGAGGTGAAAATTCTGAATTGATAGACAACTTTGACATTAAAATCAATGTTAGTTAGAACAAGATTTATACAACTCTTGGCTATATCTTTCATTACAGAAAACTCAGGGTTATGGATTCGACTATAAAATTGACAAGCGAATATTTCCTGTCACTCATCCATCCACTGAAGATCCGGTAAGATTCACAATATATCATCGTTCAATAATATAGATGAACGCTGCTTTTTTAATCGATTGGTTAACTATAGTTGAGATACTGGAATTCATACTCTATGTTTTAAATAAAATCTAAAACTTGAGAAAAGTTTGAACGAAGTTCAAAGATACAAGTTTGGAATCAATTTGCAAGTTAAAAGTTTAAATTCAAATGAAAAATAAGAAATTTTTTTCTCAGACAACTCCCGCGGTAAAAGACAGAGCGACATGGGGAAACAGCTTGGAATTCCTGATGTCCTGCATCGCCATGTCGGTAGGCCTGGGCAACGTCTGGCGTTTTCCATTCACCGCCTTCGAAAACGGCGGTGGAGCTTTTTTGATACCGTACATAATCGTGCTCTTCGTCGTGGGAAAACCGTTCTATTACTTAGAAATGATAACAGGTCAATTCACCAGCAAATCATCGGTCAAAATATGGACCGTGGTTCCTGCCTTCAAGGGAGTTGGCTGGGCCCAGCTGTACTCTTCCGCAGCCGTTGGCACCTACTATTGCTCGCTCATGTCCGTCACGTTGTACTATTTGTTCAACAGCTTCCAGGCTGCACTACCCTGGGCCAAATGTCTCCTCGAGTGGGGTCCAACTTGCTTCGACTCTGATGGCAGTAGCTTGAAAAATGTAACCACCTTTTTGAATTCGTCTCAAATGAAAAGTTCTGCCGAATTTTATTTTAGGTAAGAAAACAAAAATGTTGTACTTCTGAAATATATCATGAATTACAATTATATCAGAAAATAATTTAAAGGTGGCTGCGAAATTAACTGAAAAGCGTTCAATCAATACCGTTACTTTCAATCGCGTTGTTCTATTGGCTCTGAAATTGGAAACAGAGAGATAAACGCACTGTTTCTACTAGTGTTCAATTAATTATACTTTAATTGACTTGGTAAATGTATTCCAGTGCTATTGACGGTTCATCTTCGTTCTGATAATTTTGTATTGGTTGATTCAATTAAAATTATACCAGTCCAAAATGATAATTTAATTACTGAACAACAGTTATGCAATTCAATTAGGAATTGTAAAAAAACAGAAACGTTTATCGTTCTTTTATTATAAAAAAACTTTACTCATCGATATTCAGTGGAACGTATGAGAGTTGATTCCGCCAATTGAAAAAAAAAAAATTAAAAGAGTAAGTTAACGAATTATCAAGTTTTTAATTGAGAATTACATGAAAATTAAAATTCGATTCGCTGAATGCCAACGAGACAAAGGAGCCTTTTTGCGTAATTATTATCGTTTTTGTAAAATCTTTCCTCGTTTTTGAAAAACGTAAGCATGCATTTTTACCAATTAATCGCCGTTTTATATTTAGAACCAACGTATAATTAGAGATATTCATTATTCATTAATGACTAAACGGGCGATACTAACCAGTAATCAAGTTATATAAAGGTTTACCATAAAAAGTTGAGCTGTAATGTTTATAAAAGTATATTTTTCAATAATAATACTAAACACCTTCATGTTGTCGAACATAACTTCAAATTCGCGTAGTTTGTGTCATTTCCATCCTAATCGGTGTGACATAATTCGAGGATTATAATTAAGTAACTCCCCATCTCATCATCTTTCACTTAACTTGAAATGACACTCCGTTATAAAACTACCTCTCGCGTTGAATTCCAAGCTGCAATTTTCTTTTAAATTTTCATCCATCTCTGCAATGATTTCACTATTTACATCTGTACTTACGAAAGTACACTTGTACTGACAAACGAAACTACATTGTATACATTATGTAAAATATAAAATTAAAAATTTAAGCCACAAGTCAACCTGAATTCAAAATATAAATTGACTAGCCGTATAGCATTCAACAATGTCAAGCGAGTGAAAGGTTTTCCTTCGATTGATTTTATAGCGGAATTAACAGGATTCTTTTATCTAAATGAAGATAAAACACGATTTATGACGTTTGGCTGTATTGTTTTACTATTTCCTTCATCGTGGATGTAAAATTTTATTTGAAATTTATTGGGAAACTTATAGTAACACTGTGCTACGAGAAAAGAACAACATCAATGACGGCATCGGGCTTCCAGACTGGCGACTGGTTCTCACTCTCCTGATGACATGGTGCTGCATCACTGGAGTCCTAGCGAAAGGAGTGAAAAGTTCTGGGAAAGCTTCATATTTCCTTGCCATCTTTCCTTATGTGATAATGATCGCCCTCCTGATCCGGGCGGTTACTCTGGAGGGTGCACTCAACGGGATCATCTTCTTCATCAAACCCAACTGGGAAAAGTTGATCGAGGCTAAAGTTTGGTACGCCGCCGTCACGCAATGCTTCTTTTCGTTATCGGTATGCTTCGGCGGTGTCGTTATGTACTCCTCTTACAACAACTTCCATCATAACATCTACAGGTAAAATGAATAATATGAATTGACAGGATAATCACGTTGTAAAGAATTCAAAAGTCAACAGAGTACGAACCATTTTTTTTAATTTGTTTTCAAAGCAGTGGTATTAGATCGGCAAACTAAACCTTCTGGATAATCACAGTACTCGCGAACTCGATTTGAATCATTGTGCATAATAATGACATGAATTACGCGATCAATTATTGTCTCTGATTCATGCAATTGTTGTTTCTTTTTTTTTTTTTTTTTGTCACATGCTGGTACATTACTAGCTACCTAACGTTTAGAAATAGAATTCACAAAGTAGTGACTCGTGCATTTTTACATTTCAATAACATGATAGACCAGGCAAAACGGAAGTCGACCATTGAATTGTCGCGTGCAACATTTTCAGCGAAGGTGCAGCGCACAAAATTATATGCCATTATTATCGTAGTCGCACGTTTTGCCTCAGGTCGCCTAGTGTGCAAAGTTACTTTTGCATACTTTGAAAAGATAAGTTTGTTAACCCACATGAATATCATGTTGCAAAAATCAGTATCCACGTGTCGATTTCAATCTGTTTTTATGCGATAATTTTCTTTAATTTAATTTTTATCTAATCTTTATATTATTTCAATTTTTCAAAGGCACCTTAAAAATTGTATGAAACTTTGTCTGACAAATTATTTGAATCATTGCAGAGATGTATTGGTCGTAACGACGTTGGACACCATGACGAGTCTTCTGGCGGGTTTCACAATTTTCGGCATTTTGGGAAACCTCGCCCATGAACTTGGCACTGATGACATAACAAGCGTTGTCCGAGGTGGGACTGGTCTAGCTTTTATCTCCTATCCGGACGCGATTGCCAAGTTCACGATTTTGCCACAGGTAAAATTCCATTTGAAAATAAAGGGATACATAAAAACAGTCAAGTAAAAATCCAATGCCACAATGTTAAGAGGCCTAACGAAGTCATTAGCGCTCGCATTGTCAATGGAAACATAGCTCTTGATAATCGTGGATTTCTCCTGCGCGGGAATAAATTATAAGCCGCCTTTCCTGTCTCCCAATTCGACCTCTTGCAAAATCATCTCCTTGCTCCAGTTGAGAATTAACTTGTACGTTGCGCAAGTACGACCATATCGTCGTATGGAAAAGCAAACTTGTAATAATTGTCGAAAAAGTTTTATGATTTACGCAACTACAATTTTTTCTGAAATTGAACCAAAAAAATCTTGAAAAATAAAAATTTTAGAAACAAAAATTTAAAAAATGTTGTTAAGAAATTGACATAAATTTTTGTATGCATTTTGTTTCAGTTGTTTGCAGTGCTGTTTTTCTTGATGTTGTACATCCTAGGAATTGGTAGTGGAATAGCTATTATCGGCGGCGTCATCACTGTTATCAAAGACCAATTCCCGACATGGAAACACCGCTACGTCGTCGCTGGAGTCTCAATTGTTGGATTTTGCTTAGGAACAACTTATTGTACGCCGGTAAGAGACATTGAAAACGTTTTTTCTTGAGAAATTTCCTTAAGATCATATAATATTGCTGAGATAAGATTATAATTATTCGTTAAGTTCAACAAGAGGAAGACCTTGGTGGTTTTTATGTATGCCATATAATCAACTATTTATCGTTAAAAAAAGCAAAATAATGTTAGACATTGAAGAAAAGATGTGTCTTCCGACACGGTTGAACAAATTTGTACTTTTCTAATGTATAAATCTGATAATTGAACAAAAATAATCAAACATTTCAAAAAAAAGTTCAATGTTTCATATTTTCGTTTAAAATTTTCATAACTGAATTCGGTGAAAATAAAAACAAAAAAGAATAACTTTAATGGAATTGTTATTTAGGGAGGTCAATTCATCTTGGGGATGGTTGACTACTACGCTGCTTCATTTATTGTGTACCTGATAGCAGTTCTAGAAATAACTGGCATTTTTTGGATTTACGGACTTGAAAATTTCTTGGATGATGTCGAGTTTATGTTACATCAAAGACCATCAATTTACTGGAGGCTATGTTGGGTGATCATCACTCCTGTGCTCCTAGCCCTAATTTTTGTTTACACCCTGATTAATCTTACACCTTTGACTTATGCCGGAACCATATACCCGGACGCAGGTTATGGTAAGTACATTGTTATAAATTAATTTGAAAATGCGTTTAATTTGTATTAAAAAAATTCGTTTTTTTTAATATTTTAATAATTTGATCATTTTGCAGCCATCGGATGGACATTGTTCGTGATTGGTGCGATACAACTACCATTTTGGATGTTGTACACAATTTTCTCCAAGTGGGCTGTTGGATTCCCTGATGTAATTAAAATCACATCTTTTTATTGAAATTATAGTTTTAAATAAAAATATATACTTTTGTATTTGTTTTATATGATTTGTTTGAAAATGTTTTTTATTTTTTTCAGATGCTGTTTGAAGCATTCAGAAGTTCCAAACATTGGGGACCAGCTAACCAAGTAAATGCCGTCCCTTGGAGGGAATTCAAAGAATCCAAAAGGCGGAGAAGAAAGAAACGCACTGCCTCCAAGTTGAAACAATTGATTTACGTTTTATTCGGTCAAGAAGAAAAATTATCCTAAGTATTAATGAACTAAAAAAACCGTCAGTTGCCATCCTATCATTTTAATTTAATTCTATTGTAAATGTTCATCGACCATACAAATCATCGAATTTTATATATTTTAGTATGTTAGAACCAACCAGGACCATTTCTACGATTATCAACAAAGGATATTCGACCTGTAGATAAACTTTTTGCATTAAACAAGTTTTTCAATCGAACTATGAATTTGTGATTCGATCAGTGGAAATTTTTAATAACATCAAAATCTCAAGTTAGATGTGATTTTGAAAAAACCTTTTAACGAAAAATTAGAATAGTCGATTTGCTGTTTTGATTGAGATAATGTAATTTATTTGACAATTTAGCATTTAATGGTAATAAAATTTCCAGTTAATTTTTGTACATACAGAAAATCCAGATTCGAGAATTAGTTGAAGATATTTGAAAACATATTTTTCAAATCTCTTCCATCAATACCATCAAATCATCTTTTTTATACATTTGTAATAAAATAATAAGTTGCAAAATTATACTAATCAAATACTTTAGCACAGCATTTGTTTTTGTAAATCAAACTCCGCTGGCTTATACTGTTGCTGATGTGTAATAAAAAGAGCTGATAATTATCACTATAATTTTATGATTGACAAATGTCTTCAATTATTCATAAAAGAATATGTTATCTGAAAATCATTGTTATTGTTATAATTTATTGATTATCGCCTGATAAAAAATCTTTCTCTCCTTCATTTAGATAACTATAAACTGTACTATCGTCTCTGTCCTAAATGGATAAATAACGGTGAATTAATTGTACACAAAGTAATTATTTTATTAATCAATAAACTTAATTAATAGACTTTTAATTGAAAGTGATAACGTACAAGTACTCGTAGGCTTTCTCGATAAACGTACAGTTCTGCCTCAAATTCTCTTAATTCATTCGCTCTTTTTTCACAGTCCTGAAATAAACTAAGTTATATAATGAATTTTTTTGCAGATCAATTTATGTCAATAATATAAATTCAATTTTTTATAATGAAAATTACCCGGTAATGTAAAAGCCATTTCCCCAGAAAGTCGATGGGATCCTTCGGTTTCCGAAGTACGATTTCACGCAAACCTGATACTAATGGCTTGCTCAAATATTTTAATATAAATTGTTTACAATCAAATTCACTTTTACTTTTTTCCAAAGCCCGTATCAAACTGCTGTCACTTTCAAGACTCTCGCTCTTTTCCTCATCTTTACCTTTCTGTCATATTAAAACAAGTGAACATGAATGTTTATTTTAAAGATAATATATCATAAAATATAATCAATTAATTAATTGATTATTTTATTTTTCAATTATTTTACATACTTGCTGATTGTTTTCATCCGAAGGCTTACATTCACACAAGACCTCCTAAATAATATACAATAACCTTTGAAGATTTATTTTTTTTTAATTTCCAATTTTTTTATTTTTTCTTTTCTGATATCATTAAACGTACTTGTATGCTTTCATCCGACTGTTTGCATTCACACGAAAGCTTACTCATTTTTAATCACCGAGACGCCGTCCTGTTTACTTTTTAGAAAAATGTATAACTGATATGTCAATTTCATCATAACCCCGACAATAATTATAACAAATCATGGGATACAATTCAAAAACTGAGAATGATTA
The DNA here is from genome assembly GCA_030522925.1 of Trissolcus japonicus. Taxonomy (NCBI): domain Eukaryota; kingdom Metazoa; phylum Arthropoda; class Insecta; order Hymenoptera; family Scelionidae; genus Trissolcus; species Trissolcus japonicus. Next base: position 21,683 of record JAPYZS010000440.1, read on the forward strand.
AAAGTAAAAATTAATTAAAAAATAATCATACTCACAAAATTTCGATGTAGTTTAGATTTGTAGATTCAAATGAGAGCGGTGAAAATGCAGTGTCGCCAAAATAAAAAAATGCTAACAACTTACAGAAAAAAAGTAACCGCACTTTACGGGAACTTGTGCGGTGATTATCACTGGATTACTTGTCATATATGTTGCTTTTGATTAAAAAAAGGGGGCAACGGTAGTTTCAAAGTAGTTTCGAGTAAAATTTTGTCAAATAAGAAAGCCAAGACTGAAAAATGTCGTCCGCTTTTGTTGATATGCTCGTCGACATGGGCTTCAGCGAATCTAGAGCGTAAGTTTTTGAGTTTAACCGCATACGGCGTAAGCATAACCTCCAAAAACTACAAAATGTAATTATATTTTTTTACAGTCAACAAGCCCTCAAAGTTACTGGTAACAAGGGTGTCGAACCGGCGATGGAATGGTTAGTATAGCAATAATTTTTTGTCGTCTGATTTATAGGGTAAATTTCAAATCAAAACATTGAACGAACGGGCAAAAAATGTTATCACGCTTCATGACTTGGATAAACGGTATTTGCTATTTTGCATAAAGATCACTTAAGATTCTGACACATGAATGTATTTATTCTCACAATGTAAAAAATGAGCCGTTCATGTTACTTTTACATACTTTTAATAGTCACGTTTCATAGATTTTTATTTTTAAATCATTGTTTTATAAAAACTTAAATATACGTTGTATTCCCATGATAAATCTAATATAAAATTACAGGCTTTTGGCTCATTCCGAAGAAATAGAATCAACGCCTGAACCACCTGTAGCTGAAAGTGCTCCGGAAGAATTGTCTCAAACACCGAACGAGGACAGTGTTGCTAGTACCAGTGCAGAAATTGAAGCTGAAAATGCCAAATCTATAAAATGCGATCAGTACGTGTTTCAACGATAAATCTTAAATTAAAATGTTTCATTAATTCCTTTTTACAACAACGTGTCATGCTTTTTCTTTTCACAGGTGTGGCAAATTATTTAGAACAAATCTTGAAGTTGAATTTCACGCGACTAAATCTGGCCATGATCAGTTTTCTGAGAGTACCGAGGAGAAGAAACCTCTCACAGACGAGGAAAAGAAGGAGAAGCTCAGAGAACTGGAGGAAAAATTGAAACAAAAGAGAAAGGAACGCGAAGAACAAGAAAAGAAGGAAGCTATTGAGAGGGAAAGAAATAGGATACGCTCGGGGAAAGAAATGGCTGAAGCTAGAAAAAAGTATTGTTTATATTTTTGTCTGGACCAGCGGTCAAGATCGTTATTTTTTAGTTTCTTTTTATAAATGCAAAAATATTTTGCAGATTAGAAGAATTGGAGATGAAAAAAATTTTGGAACAGAGAAAACGCGAGAAGGAGGAAGAAAAAGCGGCTCGCCAGAGAGTGAAGGCTCAAATAGAAGCAGATAAAGCAGCAAGGAGGGCGAAATCATCGAATGACAGTCCCCCTAGTGTTCCTTCGCCGACACCGACCAGTACAACTGCGACAAGTCCAGTTGTCAGAAAAGATTATTCCGAGACAAGACTTCAAGTAAGAATATAATTTTATTAAAAAACAAATTTAATTTTGTTTTTAAATTTGAATTTGCGCAAAAAATTTGTCATTATAGATTAGACTCACCAATGGTGCTATTCTGACGCAAAATTTTGGTTCAAAAGAGCAACTGTCTGCTGTTAGATTGTACGTTGAGATGCATCGCACAGACGGCTCCGGACCGTTCAATTTTGTCACTAATTTCCCAAAACGAGTTTTCACTGGAGAAGACTATGATATGCCATTAGAAGTGTTAGGTACGAATTATATTTTCAAAGATAAAATTATAAAAACGTGGAATAAAAATTTCCTAAATATTTAATTTATTTTAGGACTTGTGCCATCCGCTGTGCTGATGGTACAAAAAAGATAAATCGACGCGAGAGTTATCTGAGGACGTATGCATAGTTCATAAGATGATATTTAAACTACCGGCCTGTTCGTTACCAAGTGACACTACTCAAACAACGCACGGTGATGCTTTTCAGCTTTATGCATTTTGATATTGATCGCACAGTGAAAAACATTTATTAAAAACTAATCATACAGAGTGTTCTATTGAACGAGAAACGAAACAATGAAAGACACAGAGGGTGAAATATCTATCTGTTTTCTTAATGCTTTTTTTTGTTTTGTACTCGACGAATTATAAAAAAACTGTTCTAAAATGGATGACATTTGTTTTTTTTTCTTTTTTTTTATGGTGAAAGGACATGTGCACCTTTGTTACATGTGAAGCGAATTTTGTAAAACGCGTTTATAGAATTTAATAAATACAGTTAATTTTGTTCCAGACTTGTTTGAAACAGTGTTATTAGTATCATTATACGTATTACTAAGTGATTCAATATAACTATTTCATCTCATGCAACTTCGTATGAAATATCGTTGACATCATTTCGTTCCAAGGATGGATATAAGATTGGCGTTCCATGTGGACAGTTTCCAAAGTGTCCACAGCTAACCGGAATTCCGTTTTTCTTCAAGCACAATCTTATTTCGTACAAATACAACTCATGAGAATTCTGAAAAAAAAGACCATTTTTTAAAGTCCATTTTCTTAAATTAAAAGTTTTTTTTTCTGTTACCTCATTCATAATACACTGAATTTGTGCAACAACGCCCAAATTATGTCTTACGGCGTTGATATAATCGTACAACAGATAACTTCTTCCGGGGAAAATTTGAGCCTCGTTTAAAATCACAGCCATGTTATATATTTTATCAAAAACTAGTGCTTTCTGAAAGTAATTTTTAATTGTGTCATCATTTTGGATGTTCTCAGCACACGTTCCGTGTCTTCTCCACTCCTGCTCCCAAAATTCATAAGGATAGTGGCGGTTTTGTACGTCAACCCATTTGATTTGAAGCAGCGCTTTTATCTCGCTCAATTTTTTCATGTCGAATTTCCAGTTTGTGTTGCAATAAACGAGTTCTGGATCATTCACTACTGTTCGATAACGCGACGGCCATAATCCGCGCACAGTCCACGAATTTTTTTCACCCAAGAAACATTTGACAAAGATGTTTTTTTCGTACTGCAATTTGTAACATTCGGTCTGGGGCCATCGTTGGACGAATATGAAGTAATTGAAACTGTTGTCATAATCAAACCAGACTTTTCTGCAAGTACATTGATTTAATTAAAAAATAATTTATTGTTAGATTCTGAATTCACCAAACATTATGTTATAATAAATTATTACTATGGGATAAATAAAAAATTACCATCAAACGCAAGACTCACATGTCGTGTATCAGATCAGCGATCTTGAAATCTTTGAAACAAGCGTCGTCGCATATAAAAGGAATCCTCGAAAGACCAGCAGTTGGTTCATCGTCACCGTTTATATGAATTAAAAAAATTGAAATCATGAACAATAGTTGCATTATTTATAACTGATGTCGTCATTGTTTATTCATATTTTTTATTTTTTAATCTGCTATTAATTCAGACATGACGCTAAATTTTTAAACTGTATGTGTACTGAAGTTGAATCAACATTGTGATTCATTTGTTTTAAGAAAATAATTTTAGAATTTCGTTTTCAAATTGTTAACAACTTTGTCTTCTAAACTTTCCAGGTGTCATTTTCGTCCAATGATGGATATAAAATGCACTCATCTTTGTAGCAGCTAATCTTGAGTTTTTCTATATTGCAATCCACCAACTTCTTCTCTATGTCAAAGCAGAAATGTACTTCATTCAGATAACTTTGTTTGAACTAAAACAAATTTGAGTAAGCAGTGTGCAACGTCAGACGTTGATAAAAAATGTCATAACAAAGAAATAGATATTTCAATATTCAACATAAATCATACGTCGAGAAAACTGTTGACGCATTTTAAATGAATTCTCCTTTTAAAATGACCAGTCAGGGCTTTTTCATAACTCTCCAAGGGATAACTTTGGCCCGGAAAAATATCATATTCTTCAAAAGCTCTCGTCACGTTGTACTTTTTTTGAAAATCCAAGCCCAATTTGAAATAATTTTCCATAAAAAATGGTCTCTCAGTATCCATCAGACAAGAACCGTACAATTGCCACTGACTTTTCCAAAACGTGTTTTTAGTAATCACAGTTCCTATATCATGCCAATTATCACACAGCCGTGTTTTAACTGATCTCAAACTTTCCTCTGAGATATTCACATCCTCGCAATCTTTCAGATTCGACCAATTTTTTATCGGCCAGATTCCCCGAATATTCCAGGTGGTTTTGTAATGAGGAGGAAAATAGCAAATTGCATTTTTCCTTACATTTCCATCACTAAAAATAAGATGGGATTTTAAATCTGAAACGTTTGATATTTATGAATTTTTGTCAATCTCACATCTTCATCTGATGATATAAAAAATCGTAACAAGCTGTTGGCAACCACTCCAGAGCAAAAATAATCAGATCGACATCTTTTTTGAACATTTCATCTTTCAGTTCTGTTTCTTCATCGTTGGACTTTAAATTTTGTTTCTCAACATCACAATTTGTTAGATGAACGGCTCCTGTTTTAATTATATGAAAATGGTTTTCACTTTGTGATGGGTAATAAATACAAGCGAAATTTTCGCAACTATTTTGCAATTCGTGAATTTCATCTGGACAATCGATCAATTCAAAATTTGTATCATAGCAGAACTTAACTTGGTGTAGGTATATCTCACCGGTGTTCTAAAAGAAATTTTTTTTCAAAATTAAATCATTTAAATTTTATATAAATATTTCTAATATTTTATTGTACTACCAAAGAATCAAAATTATCTATGGAACATTACCAGATTTGTTAAACAGCTTACTGATCCTACTTTTTTGAATTCTGATCGAAGACTGTCCAAAAATGTGTTTAGTTTATAACTTTTCCCTGGAGATATTTTGAATCGTTCAAAGGTACGAGTAATATTGAATGTTTTGCTTAAACTTAGTCCTTGTTTAAAGTAACCAATCGTATCATTATCTTGGTTTAATTTCTTCATAACACAGCTTCCATGTGTGGTCCAAATATCGTTATAAACCGAATCGTCATCATAGTTGATGTCAAACCAATGCTCATACAGTTCTGATTTTATTGGCTCTAATTCGTTCCAATCAAGAGGCAAATCCGTACAATTTGTCAGATTTTTTGATTCAATGTCACTTGTTGACAGCAATCTGATGTTGTAAATTGCCCATTCTTTTTTACATTTTTTCGGATCAATAATTTCGTTATGTGTTTTTGCTTCGAAACAAGTTGTTAGTGGTAAATGAAAATCGGCAGCTATGAAGCAACATTCAGCATTCTAAAATAATTGGCACAGAGATTAGATACTCATAGAAACAATTTTTTATCATAGATAAAATTGTTTATCATAGATAAAATTGTTGTCTTAAAAAGTAAAACTAACTTTCAAGAGTGTGCAGATTATGCTGATGATTATTGTGGTATATGTCCAGGGAACAATCATTGGTGTTGTTTTATTGATGAGAAATAATGAACGTAAAATTTATAAAAACGATAAAGTGTACAAAATTTGTTGGTTATACAAAAATTAAAAACTATAATGAAGTTAGTTGACGTTGACGATAAATAACGATTTTTATTTTTAAATAAAAAAATATATGTTGCAAAGCATTTTTTACAATTAAATCAGGAAAATTTAAAATATTTTACGCCGTAGTGGAAATGGATGGTTGATAACTATAATCATTCATACAATGAATAAATAATTTTTTCTTTTCAATCAAAAAAGTAATTTTTTTCATTAAAAATTCAATTTTTTATTTAAAAAAAGGACATTTCATTTTTTAACATCATATCAGGGACTATTTTACAAATCGTATCTTAATGTACAATATTTTTTCGTCCGATCTAAAATTTTTGATGACATTTAACATGGATCCTTTTACGTATGCAAGTCACAAGTTCACCCGCTAATCAGTCTTTATTTAGTGATTAAAAGCCTTGTACTAGTCATTACCGTGTTCGTGGTCTAGAAAAGCAGTCGCAGATAAAACGTGATAAATCGCTTCCGAGATTTGAATAATGTGCTCCGAAATCACATTATATAACAATATTTTGATATTTTTTGCAAACTATCATGCGTACAGTTAGTCGCGAATAAAACAATGCCTCGTTTATCGCCGACATGTGCAGCTGGTATCATATCTTATAATAAAGAAACAATCACATTTTCTGAACTTGAACGAGTTTTAAAATCGGCCGACTCGCAATTTTTTATTGTAAAATATCTTTTTACATGTTGATTTGTATAAAAATTTATGTACATTTCATATTCTGCTGATAGAAATTTCATAGATTTCATACAGAAATAGTCTAACACAAATAATTGTGTAATACTGCAAAGCTTATTTTATTTGTAGAACAGTTTGTTTTATTGTTTTAATTATTTACATATTATGCAAATCAAAATGCACAAAAATATGCATTTCGGTCAGAAAAAAAATTATTACGATCAATCCAAAGTCATGGTCTCAAATAAATATATCAAATGCATAACAAGGTATAAAATTGAATAAAAATTGTAAATACAAAATTATATTATTGATTTCTTAAAATTTCAAAAGTAGTCTTCTTCTATGTGTGATGAAATTTGTTTTCGCTTCTTATTCGGTACACTTTTAATAAGTATTCAATGACTTTGGTTATCTTTTAGATTTCACTATCAATTAAAGTTTCAAACTTGAATCGCTTCGTACTTGTCCGGGACTCTAGATGGATAAAAAATTCGTTTCCCACGTGGGCAATTTGTAGGAAAACCAAATACTCCATCGCAATTGGTCAATTCCATACGTTTGTCGAAACAGATTCTTATCTCTAAGATATAAGACTCGTCAGTGTACTGCAAATAAAACGTATTTCGATTAATCAGATATATTTAATCAAATAATAAATTGAAAAGAAATTTGTTTTAATTTAGTTTCAATTAAATTTCAGCTTACGTGATTATGCACACATGACACTTGTGGATTCACTCCAAGAATTTTTTTAACTCCTCTTAAAACATCGTCTACCATAACACTCTGTCCTGGCATGATGAGACATTTTGCTAAAACGTGTTTCATGTCATACTGGTCGAGCAGATCAAGGCCTGTTTTGAAATAATTTGCAATGCTGTTCATCCTAGGGATGACACTGGCACAGGTGCCATGTTTATCCCATTCGTGTTTCCAAAATGAATAGGGCGTGCTTTGATTGTGCACATCTATCCATTTGATTATTAATTCGTCTTCTAATGGTTTTAGTGCTTTTATATCAAAATTCCAAGTGTTGTTACAATATTCTGGGCCCATAGTACCGAATTTTGTTGGCCAGATCCCATGAATCGACCACTCCTCGTCGTTAGGCAGTTTACACGTACGATTTTCATATTTTTCCTTCCACGCATAACAAACCGATTGCGGCCAGCTTTGCGTGAAAATTACAACGTCAAAGTTCGTTGAATTGTTGTATCTGTATCTGAAAAATTAAGACAAACATCAGTCTTGTGAAATTTAAGGATGTTTACTGTTTATTCAGTAAAAATAAGTAAATTTTCAAGAAAGACTTTATTTGAAATTAAAAAATATCAGTTTCGGAAATTAAAAAAATTTTGAATTGTGATCTTCATTGTAATTCACATGACGTTTTATTTTTCGATTCAGTTAATGTATTTTAATATTTGTGCGATATTATTTTAACGTATATCTAAAGTTTTAATTTTACATAATGTGTACCAATTTATAACTCGATCCTTGAACAAGAGAACAATGTGGATACGCTGTTGAGCAATTTTTCAATTGAAATTTCATTTCAATTCCAGTAGTATCAAATGCATGCAATACAGAAGAAACAAATGGTTCGAGTAGTTGGAAACATGTCCTGTTAGTTCTTAATTTCGAATATTACTTACCCAGATGAGTATACTAGTCCCGAACATATCAGTAAACAAAGAATCAAGTTCATGTTGGTGTAAGAAATACGACCGATCTGGTCGCTCGCGTTTGTACTGTGAGAGTGTATACTGGTGATAGTAAAAACGTCAGACGCTAACGCACTCCGTTTATTTGCGGACTCCCTTCTACGCCCGACTATGTTACCTGCCTGCAATACATCTTGTAATCCTATACCCCACGTTCAAATGTTTAATCACTCTGACGATCATACAATTAAAAAAAATTATTACAATTTTTTGTAAATTTATCGTAATACTTACTTTTTCTAAAGTCCTTTTTTTCTGACGTAACATTTTTAATTTTCTTATTTTAATTTGATAGATTTCGAACAATAATTAAATTTTTTGTAATTTTTTTGTTCATTCATTTAAATTTGGTGTAATTTTTACATTTTCTTGGATTTCCACATTTTGAGGTTTTTTTTTCTGACGTAACATTGTAATTTTTTTTATTTTTATTTTATTAGATTCTTTTGTTTCGTATAATCAAAAATTCTTTTGCTCCAAAATTTAAAATATTGAATGCATTTTAGAAAAAAAAAAAAGATTGTTTAAAAAGGTTTCTATGAATATTTAAAAATGATGACCTGTGGAAATTAATGAACTGTTCATTGCATGATGTAGGGGAGAATGATTTAATAAGGGTACCTTAAGCAAAAAGAGGCATGATTTTTCAACAAATTGAATATCATGAAAATTTATATTTGCATTGACAATAATAACTCTCAAAACCTTCGACAAAAGTTGTAATCAAATTGTTCATCAAATTCTTTCAACTGAAAATATGAGATCGAGGTAAACGAATTTCTAATCAATGTTGATTTAAGTATTAATCAGTATCACGGTATCAGCAAAACAGCGATTATTAATTTCATGAACATGAACTTTCTCTCTGTACCAACTGCTACTAAATTATATACTAAAAGTACAACTTTTATACTAAAGTTGTACTTTTCCCTTTTCCGCAGTCAACTTCAACAATTTATAAATTATCTAGTAGAATAACTTACGCCTGAATATATGATTTATTGATATTGCGGGAAAAAAATGCGTCACCTCTTTATTGTTGTTAATCGATTTGCCCGTGCATTGAAAAAAGTCGCAAAAAGTTACAAAAATATTGAATGTTATAATCATTTATTAATTTTCAAAAAAATGCATTACATCTGAACTTTACGTTTAACTTCCTTGTTTTCTATGTTTACAGAGTGCAAATTGTTAATTACAGTTAATGATACAAGTAGACAAAGAAACAAAGGAAACATGAAGAATGATTTGGAAGAACGAACTATGCACAATCGGTTTTTAAATATGTTCAGTAGACAAAAAAGGTCCAATTATTGCCCAGAATGGCCGATTGCATAGCGTTCGATACCAACGTATCGTACTCCTGGTCAGGTAGCTCAGTCCATGATTTTGGAAAATTAATACCACACGGTTTTTTAACTACCAAAATTTTCTTCACCTTTGTACGTTGCACCACGAGAATGATAAACACAAAGACACCTTGCAATGCATTAATAATTTCCAATATCATCCTGCAAAAAAAACAAAGAACAATTATAATATTTTTTTAATTGATAACACTGTTCTGTTTTTTAGAAAATATTTTTTTGACACGTACAAGAAATACTCAGAGGGGTAAATCTGGTGAAGAATTTCGCAAAACCAGTCGAATCCCAAAGTGAATACCAGCTTGACGTACATTGTTCTTCTGTACTGCAAAGTTTTGTACCGAAGTTGGTCAAATTGGTTGAATTTTCTGCACAATCTCCAGGAGTTTAGCACGATGTATATTACGTCGACTGTCAAAAGAAAAGCAATCGGCCCGGCACAGTATGTCCAGATTTCCGTCAGATCTGATGGAGGATTTAATAAAAGTATACTAATTTCGCATATCAAATTGAATAATGACAATTCAAAAAGCAATTTTTTTTACCCGTAAACCAACAACCTGCCTCTCCAAAAGATGGTTTCAGGTGTTGCCCTTCAACGTGGTTTGTTATTAAGGCAACAACCATGAAACACATTGGTCCACCCCAGCCGATCAAGTTGAATAAGGCAAGTAAACTACGTTCCTTGAGGATTACTTTTTTGAACCTCAAAATAAAATTGATTTTATTTTGTTGTTGTTATTTTTCGAGATAGAATTTTGTTTTTAATTAGAATTTTTTTAAATTTTTTTATCACAAGCAAATTTTTTGTGTAAAAATTTTTTACAATTTTTTTTAAGAATTTGTTTGTCAATCTTACCACACTTGTCGCCAGATATTGAAACCAACTATATTCAGCCAAAAGTATGTCGCGAGTGTAAAAAAGTACAAAATAAAAGCTAAAAATAAAATAGACAGGTCAATTTTGAACTCTCGTGTTATTTTAAATTACTGTGATCTTACCTAAACTAACGCAAACGCAACGATGTTCGACCATATAAGGATTCAAGTGGACAAAATTGAATGACATAATTACAACTAACAAAGAAAATATAGTGTTCATGAGTAGTTTATCTTGAGTGTTCCATAATTCGGAAAAACAGGCGTAAGTTAAAATAGTGATGATGCAAAATAGACCGGAAATGGACATCAACGAGGAGTAAAAGTAGAATTTCCATATATGGCTGTTCGTTACAACCGTATTGTTAAATTCACGTTCGATCTGAAATGGCGTTATTTCGGATTCGCAAATTGCCACTATGCTCGCGTCGGGAGATTCAGGAATGAGGCAATACCTAAAACAGGATTTGTTTAAATTTCATTTCATCCAAGACATATTTTTAATCTGATTTTTTATCTTGTAAAATGTAAATTCGTACTTGTCATTGGTCAACAATCTTTCAACATCGTGTACCGATCGGATCGTCGAATTGTCTTCCTCGATATTTGATCGGTTGAAAATTTCATTAGGAAGTGTAATGAATACATAAGAACATTCAAGTTTGAGATCCGTTCCATCTGTACACTGGGCTAAGCTGAAATTGTAATCAACATTTTCTGCGCAGCAACGATTGAAAAGATGCTTGTCTTCAGGTACCGACGCTACTGGGACGACAGAAAATATTGCCGTAACGCAAATGATGTACAGAATATCTGAAAAAAAACAACAAAAAAAAACGAAATAATAAAAAATGAATTTTCGAAAGTTTGTTTAACAAGTTTACCTGATTTCATTGAAAGAGCCATTATCACGTTTTAAATTGTATCCTAGCGTTAAAAATTTTCAACAATTTCATTCTTCATCCATGAATTTATATTTTTGTCCATCATATAATGTAAAAAGCATTTTTTATGCTTTTTTTGCATCACTGATATTCACATCTTGCAATCCTAGCCGCCGTTTGAGGAAACACTGAAACAATGCTGCCCCTGAAAAATAGCTATGCCTTGTATAACAGTGATATCAATGTTGCAGTGATGCAGGCACGTTATTATTGATTATCAAGCAAATATAAATATTAATGTAAAACAAGTATGTTTCATTATTACAACCAAATCAATAAATAACTATACCGCAAAATTTTCTGATTAATTTTGTACAGTTATATACAATAATTGAAAAATTAATAAAAATACCAAAAAAAGTCAAATAAAATTAAATATAGATGAAAGTTTATAAAATCATCATTTTTTTATAATAAACCACAAAATCTTAATTTATAAGCGTATTTATTAAAAACAACATAAGTAAGATCTATATGGTGACGAATCAAATATATAAAATCTATAAATACCATTTCAATGACGATTATTTTTTAAAAAAACTCGATCAAAATATCTCTATCGTCCACAATTAAATGAAAAATAAATAGAAATCAGTCACGTTGTAACAAGATGAGATTGATACGAGAAAAAACCTCACACCGCGGACTATCGATTAGAAACTTAACTCTTATAACGATTCGCTGAGAGGAATTGACTATAATTCTTACTATTTGTAGCAACCATTCATTCAGTTTTCTTTTATTCGAACGAATATAAAATTTTAAGGCACAAATGGCGTGGCCCGAAAATGCTTCTTTTTTACAATCACGTTGCTTTTTTCAAATGTACAATAATTAAAAATAAATACAAAATGGATCTGCTGAAAAGCGAAAGACTGATTCGCCTCAGTTAATCACAAACAAAATATCACGTCCGTTATTATAAGTAACAGGCACTGGCAACAATTTTTTTCTTTTCGCTCCGAAGACAAATCATCCGTCCATCATGAAATGATTTTTAACCAGCCGGCCTATCAGGTGAAGAGCTTGGAAGGTCTTGTTTGGCTGTATTCTTTGCCTCAACAGGTAATACGTAAGGGCTCGTAACATGAGCAGAATAATGATCAGTGCCACGAAGTCTAGCCAGATATTAGCTTTTTCCATTCCTGAAAGAAGTTACAGGTACTTAACATGATCTACTTTTTTCATCGTTTCTAATGAAAAGTGAATTCAACTTCTTCTTCAACATCAACTTCTAATTTATGCAGGTGACGTTTATCTATCATGTCGATCAAACAAAAATAATTGAAACAATTTCTTTTTTAATACAAGTCCAAGATTAGTGTTGATTATTAATTGAATATTCGTATAATTACCCATAACAATTAATAACTCTTTAGGAACTCGATAGTGACAGTATACTTCGTTTGGCGGACATAACAATTTCTCACGATTGTAACCGTACGTAGCTGTTATCAACGCTTCCAAACCATATCGAATGTAACTTAGGTACATGACAAATGTTCGGTAGATGGGCAGTGGTTCTCTGTCTCCTATTCCCTGTACTGCTACGAGCATTAGTGGAACGGTCATGGCAGGCCCAACAAACATCCCATTCTAAAATGAGATAAAAATTAATAAAAAGGATCAAAATAAAAAATGAAAAAATAGGACAATTTTGTACAAAAATTTGACAGGTCAACTCAACTTACAACAATATTTAATGTGCTAGCAATAGCCATTCCCATACTCTCGGCTATCAAAGAACATATTATGCATGTGCTAAAAAACATTATACACCTGAAGGCTTCGAGTGGCTGACCCGTGAATAAATAAACCATTGTTAAATATATAAATGCCAAAAAAATCTGCAAATAAAATGATCTTTGAGTTCATCATGGTAGTTAATAAACTAATAAAATTACATTCACAATTGATAGCCAGATTTTTTTCGTTTTAAAAGAACTATCTGACAATATAATTAATACTAGAAAGCCGTTTTTTGTCTATATTTTAAAAACTCATTTTTTCTACATAAAAAAAGAAAATTTATGTGCCATAATGTCATTAGTTGATAATTTGAAACATTCAACTTAAAGAATATTCAAATACGTATACAATTCAAACTGTTCAATTGCATTAATAAAGGATAAACTTTTTAATGGTGACCCAAAAAAAGTGTCATTGGGCTTTCTAATGTTAATTACTCTGAAGCGAGAATTAAATAAAATTACCTGGCCTGGCATATTAGCTATTGTCAAGGCGCTAAAATACGGGCTCAAGTCGTACCAGCGATTAAAGTGTTCCCTTTTAATAAGCTGCACTTCGGATGGAACTAAAATGAAATATTGCAATTTGAAAAATGTTAACCAACTGATCATATGCACTGAGAAAATTATGTCGTACAATATTGATAGTAATTTGTTTTCATATATCCTTACGTTATAAATTGCAATTGGATACATATTTTCGAACACCTTATTCGTATAAATTTTATCTATCAAATTAGTATTTGAATTGTTATTTTGTTCATATTACAATGTAGATTGTAACTATTTATATGATAAGTTATGCGACCCTTGCAGCCACACCGTAAGTATTTTTGCAATATGATATTGTATTTCTCATAACATACATATTACTCTTTAAAATATTGTTTCCTCAGTGCATTTCATTAATTCATTTTTTCATTTTTTGAAAAAAAAATTTTTGTTTGAAAGTATGCTTACAGTGCAAGAGAACGGGCAACATGGGAATATAAAGAAACACAATAAGACAAGTGAAACAGAATCCAAAATTGAAAAGCGTTTTGGAACCGTCCTGTCCTATGTCGAAAAATAGGCCGCCGATGATGAATCCCAGAAATATATGGAGTGATATTTTGAGGTACATGTAATTCTGTAAAATGCAAATAAATTAAGATTTTATTTCACTATTGAACAATTCTTTTTTGTTTAAAATTTGTCACAATTAAATATCGAATTTTATAATTGAATTATTACTTTATTTATTATTATTGTTATTATTATTTCATGGTACTGTAATCAAACTTTACCCTATTGCGATAAGACTGTAACATCATCCTTCTAAGAAGAGTTTTAAATTGCCAAGTCCAAGTCGTGTTCGTCAACGAATTATCTTCTTTATTAGCGTCTTCATATGCTGGTCTAATTATGGGTACAATTGATAATTTAGTATCTACAGCGGTAACCATCCTCTCAACGTACTCGTGGCCATATTCCCCAGAGGAAACTTCAATAACTGCAAATGCAATAGGATCAATTTTCACTTTACTTTGAGTAACTGAATATTCAAATGAATAGTTCGAAATGTGATTAATTATAAAGTTCATCTGCTTACTGAAATCCGCAGGGTTGTAATGTTTGGGACAATCGATTCCCACATTTTGCAAAAAAGGAACGACGTTATTAAAGGGCCCACGGTAAACACACTGGCCAGCCGCTACTACGTAGATCTGGTGAAATTTTGAAAATATCGTGGCGCTTGGTGTATGAATCGAACAAATCACAGTTCTGCCACTGATCGCTACCCTCCGAAGAAGTTCTATGCACTGAACCGACGATAATTCATCCAGTCCACTGGAAAGTGAAACAAATGAGATTAAATTCGTAAGTTGAGAAAGTTCTATGAAAATAGATAAAAAAATATCCTGAAAAGGTAGCAAGTGTGGGATCAAGTTAGTCGGAAAAATGTGACTACTTTTGTTTTGCACCTCTATCGGCACTTTTAAAAAACAAGCATGATGTTTGATTCTAAATTTAGCGATAGATATAGGCCAAATGAGCAGGCGTCATACAAAATTAATATCTCATAAGGAAGAAGAGGGATAAAAAAACGAATTAGCTCGTTAACTTTTTGCCGACTTTGATAAAGTAAAAAATTATTATACTCTTTGCAGCATCATTTTTTATGTCGATTGACACATTTGTCAGCGCAGGCACAATCAGAACTTCTACACCTGTGTTACCATACATGAATATTCATGGCATTTCGCGCGCAGAAAATTTTCAATTAAAGAAGCAATCGTAAAAATGTTTAATATCCGAACAATTATAATTATCGTCCATAAACATTGCACGCTATCGACACAAACTCGTGGATAAGATTTAACTGTTTTCAAAAAAATTCGTTAATTAACAGTCGATGTAAGCACATTTGTCCGCGACGTTAATGAATTCAGACAGAAAGGCTGATTTATTTTAGATGTTTGTACAGTTAGAGTACTAGTTGCATGTTGTCTACTAACGTAGTTGGCTCGTCTAAGAATATCACCCGAGGATTGTTCACTAGCTCCAGAGCTATGGACAGTCTCTTCCTCTCGCCCCCGGATAGTCTCTCCGTAACCGTGTTTCCCGCTTTGCTCAGTCTTAACGTCTCAAGGATCTCATCGACCTGCAAAATAACAAACCACCTATTATTATTAATTAATTGATACACCATTTAAGAAAAAACAATGCCTCCAACAATCGTGAACAGGTTCAAAAACATTTGATCCGATGAAAATAAAAAAAAAAATCTCATTGTATGCAAATTTGTTTAGACGTATCCGGGTTGCCTAGACCTCTGAAACATTTCAATGACCAATGTTCAAGTCTGGTCCACGACTTGATCTTAGACGTGTTTTTCACAAACTGAATGTCATATTAGAATAAGAATGACGAATGCCATCTTCCATTTTTTATTTCAGCTTGGATTTACCGATTTTTTGTCAAACATTTAAGGAGTAGAATTTCTGTAGTAACTTGTTTTGTATTCTTAACATACAGAATAGAAAATGGTTGGTACAGTTGAAAAATATATTTCTTAAAATTATTTTAATCTTAATTAATTTAAATAATTTAATTTTTAAACCATTTTTCAATACTGATATTAATGAATTTATTTTGTTTGTTTGTTTTTTTTTTCGGAGAAACTTATACTCACTATGGACATTTTTTTCTCATGGGAAGTATCTTCGTCGAGCTTCAGGTCTGCGGCGAAACGAACAGCCTCGACAACCGTGAGTTTGGGTTGAACGAGATCTTCTTGCATGATGTAGCACGAGGCTTTTCGGAATTTGCGTACATCTCTGGGCTGTCCGTTCACGTTGATTAAGCCCGTTGCTCGTTCGGATCTGTAAGCAATGGTGCAATTTAATGGGTTGCATCTGATGGTTTCATGATGACGCAGTTTCTCTGACTTAATGAATGGGACCTAAAACAGTGTTTTCTTTGTCCGGTCAAGACCATGATGAATTTTAACTCGATGGGTATAAAAAATGACATGTTTTTCAACGGAAGACAAGTTAAATTTTTTTCAAAATCAAATGTCAATGTTTTAAAAACAAAAATCAAGCTATTAACATTTTTACGAGAACTTTTTCTGCACCGAACGTGACAAAAAATTTGAATCATAATGATCATAGGGCAATTCAAATTCATGTATCCACGTTCAATAGACATGATTAATTATTGATCCAGACATAATATATCATTTTTCATTACCAGTAATCACTGTTACTTATCTTGGCGTCATTTAATAGATGATATTTATCTTTCGTTTTACTTTTCACAAGGTTAGTGCTGCGAAAATTGTCGTCATTATCGCGTTATTGTGAACTAGATTCTCGGGGATTGCGCATCTTCTTAATCAAGCTACACTGCTTATTAACCATTTATGATAATGATGTTATTGATTATTAGCAATCTGACGGAGGAATTCAAGATTCCATGCTCGATACTCAGCTTCAAACAAACAAACGTCTAATCTAATAAAAGGGAATCTTATCGAAAATTCATTTTTCATTTTCATCCTAATTTGGACAAAAAAAATTTTAACTAAAATATTTTGTTCTTCTTTGCTCAAAAATTACTTTGCAGTTTTCTCATGAATAAATAAGCACTGATGTCATACCATAAAAATTTGACATTTACTATCGATCTCTGGTGTAATAAAAAGTCTATTTTCGTTTCATTGTTATTACATTTTGCAGCTGGTAACGAGGATCGAATTAGACTATTGTACCAAACAGAAGAAACTGACCTTATTTGAAAATACATTAATTGGTCCCAATTATTTTCAGATTCGGCTATTAAAAAGATCGCAAAAGCTGTTGCCCATGGCAAAAAAAATATTAATAAAAAAAAACAAAAATGCGGAACATTCGATCAAATTGATTTTTTTTTGTTTTGTAAGTGAATTACACAGTCCACCTGGTACGGTTTTTCCAACTGTTTTCTAAAGCATCCCCATAAACAACGGTGGTTTTGTTAACGATTGTCCCATTAAGAAAATTGCAACGTGTAACGGAGCAAAAACATAGTAGCAATGGGCAATCGAACTTTCAACGACCAGGTTACTAGTATACTTAGGTTTGCAGAAGCCCTTCCCCATACAACATTATAGTGGGCGCCGCCGCGCCGCTTATAAATCGGTCACGCATCGACCAAGCTCGACGTCATTTCGTGCCGTCTCTCCTGCTCGCTGCTCGAGAAAATACAATTCTTGCTTCCCGTGTCACGTAACAGGTCGTCCGGTCGCCG
Organism: Trissolcus japonicus; assembly: GCA_030522925.1. Taxonomy (NCBI): domain Eukaryota; kingdom Metazoa; phylum Arthropoda; class Insecta; order Hymenoptera; family Scelionidae; genus Trissolcus; species Trissolcus japonicus. The sequence goes on from JAPYZS010000440.1 coordinate 39,429, forward strand.
ACCCCGACTTTGTTATCATATTTTGAACCAAAGTTCTAACCACGAAAGAAACAATTTTTTATTTAACTAAATAGTTCGGTGTAAGAAATATCAATTTCCACGCTTTTAATTTTATCGCTCATCGCACAAATCGAAAATCCAAATGATGATAATTACCCAAGCAAAAAAGCACATAGATGTCGCACATTTATTACCCCATATTACATATGAGCAAATCCATTTAGCCATACCACAAATACTTTTTTCATTTTAGATCATTTGGAACACTCTTTAGATCCATTTTTTCTTGGTTAGAGGTCTCTAAATATTGGTGAAAAAAATTTTTGAAGCATAATAAATTGAGAGGGGATGCCACCAAACAATTAATTGTCTGATTTTACTATGATATTGAATCCTACACATACGTAATGGTTTTAAGATGACATTTAAAATCTCTGTGTTTATTGAAATAAGGTAATTATATACCACACTGAGAGAAATGTCATATTTGAAACCTTAACATTAAATTAATTTAAAAATTTTATAGTATTATAGAATAATATTATGGTTTGATGCTTCAAAATAGAAAAGAGGAATCGTAAGGTAAATATCAACTAATAATTCCTTTTCGCTCAACGTACAATAAGTTAAATTTCTACAATTGAATCGTCCACGCCAACTCAACGAATGATTTCTCCACGCTCAACGTATCATTCCTTGACACGCATAGGATAATCCTATGCGCGCTAAAGATTGCGAATGTAAATAGTTTTTTATATTTATTTTTTTCAAATTACTTATTGTAATAAATAATAAATTTAGTGATATTATTTTTACATTAATTAATGTTACACGTGTGGTGTTGATATTTAACTGGTGAAATTCGTTTGTTTGATTCTTTATCAATTAAATGATTATATAGTAGAGTTATATCAGATAATATTGCAATTCAAATTTTCTCTAGATAGAGACAAAAATTTCGTTGAGTTAAAAATGACATTTTTTATTATTTAAATAACGACAGTTGAAACAAAAATAATGTGAGTTGTAAGAAATCAGTCTGTATGGTCAAAATAATGAAATAAAACAAAAAAAAATTTAAATAAAATATGTTTTTTGTTAAGTCGTATGTATAGATGTAGTATAAATACATCAGTCACTAAAACTTCCGATTAATGAACGAAAAAATGTTATTTAGCTACTTTTTGCTGTGGTAGTATAATTTTCAAAATGACAAAAAATTTTTGCAAAAAATAAACAGCAAACTTGGTCATTAATGAAGTAATGTCGTTATTTAATTTCCATTTAATATGCAATTCGAAGACATTTATTACATTGCATTGCCACTTTGAACAATTACTATAATCTATTGGAAAATCTTTTTGCGGAATTGCATTTTATGAACATAAATTATAAGATTCGTAGTTGCTAAAAAATTCAAAGATAAACTGTAAAAAAAACTGAGAATAAAATTAGGAGAATTTTAGATTCAATAATGAATAAAATTACAAAACAAGTTTAAATTTTCGCTGTTGAAGTTCATAGAGAAAAAATTGAAATATGATATTGACATGTGTTAAGGTACAGCTTAGTTATAAAATCAACAATGATAAACTTTTCTACACCTGAAATCAATGAATTTATGTTTTTTCACTTGTCAGTTATATTTTCAAGTGTAATATTAGTCAATATATAATTTAAAATTTGCAGCGTGTAATTTCACTCAAACTTTTTACTGTGTAATTTCATGTGACTCAATTGTCGAAGGCATTAAATTATAGATTCAGATCAGGTATTATGTAATAGTCCAAAATTACAGAAAAATTGGACCAATAGTAGGATACTGGAAAATTTTAAACAAAAAGTTCTAGTAAATGTAAATTACTACTATACAATCACTGTGATTACTATTATAACACATACCTTTTTTTTTAATTTGATAAAATGAACAAAAAAGTTCAAAAATTATTTTGAAATAAAATTTGCAATGCAAGAAATTAAATTTTTACATGAAGAAATTAAACCAATTTTGAAAGGTTAAAAAGGGGATATATAGATCAAAAGTGATTCGAGAAAAAGTTGCCAACGATTTTGAATTGCAATTGTTCATAAAAAAGAAAACTGTTTTTCAGCCAAGTCAAAAGTGAAATGACAAAAAAGTATCTACAGAGTTAATCAAAGCTAATACCGACAATTGGTTAATCAGCTACAAATTTACATTTACATGAAGAGTAGAAAGAAATGCGTTGTGAGATGGGGAGAGGGAGGAGAGGGGTTTATGCTATGATGATGCACACATTCGACTTTTACTCTCAATTGACTAAAACAGGTTGTGACAAATCAACTTGATTTTAATCAAAAGCTGGCAATGAATTAATTTTGTAATTCATTGCCACCGTAATTTTGAGCAAGGCTTAGGTCACTTACTTGTACGCTGCCATTATATTTAGTAACGTTGATTTTCCTGCACCGGAAGGGCCCATTATAGCGGTCAACTGCCCTCCTCGAAATTGTCCGCTGACTCCACGCAAAATCAGCTTCGAGCCTGTAATTTTAAAAACACAATATAAACTGGCATAAAATATACTTATACTGTATTAGGGTTAAAAAAAACTTAACCCTTTTCGTTCAGGTTCATCTCTGACAGATAGATTGAATTTTTTTCAACTTTTTACTTATATTTTCAATGGTGTCTGGAATTTACACTTTTTTTGCATATTTTCATATTTTTTCAATTGGCTTTTCCATAATTATTAAGAACTGAAATATTTTATGCAAACATGTATAAACAAAAATAAAATCAAACATTTTTTTTCACGCTATAATATCGCAAAACTTCAACATCTGTCCTCTATGATAATTCCTTTGAGGGGCAAGATAAAAAGGGTTAAGCAAAAACATCACCAACCAGATGGCTGATGGAATATGACGAGGACAAAATTTTGTAATGGGATTAACAAAAAAATCTGCTGACGTGCATTTGTTTTGCATTTTATATTCAATGTGTTGCCATTCTACAATGACGGATTTGTTATGTAGGCCAACTTGTGAAAACGTCTCTGCACAAAATTGCAAGATCGTTTCAGAATGTTGCATTGTCAGCTATAATCAATTGATTTTCTAATGAAGGGCTTTTGTGTAACTAACTTTTTTCCTCCCATTAAACAGTCGATGTAATTGACGAACAAAAGAAAAATCAGCGGTATGAAATAAAGACGTGACATTGATTTCTAAGATCAGTGCGATGTTTTATGGTAATGTCACGATTGTCGTGTTTCGCTGAGAATACAAGATTTGCCATACGAGGCCTTAATTTCTATCTAGAGAGCGGAAGTCATAAAGGTGCGCTTTGATACAATAGTCCCGAGGACATGTTTCGCGATGCTGAATGAGAAACCGCGAAATTGTTTACGTTGCCTTCAGAATTGCGCGGCAAATTTTTTCCTCTGTTTCAGATTCCAACAATGATTGGATCTTTTGCAAGATTTGATCTTGAGTTTTAATGATGATTGGCAATTTGGTTTCCATTAAATAAAGAATGATTATCATAGCAAAAATAAATTTCTTACATTAACACACTTTTGATAAATTTTTAAAAGTTGTTTTACGTCTTCAAATTAAAACAATAGTTAAATTATAAGACTTCAGTAAAAAGAAGTTTTCAATTAAAAAAAATCATAAAGAAATGTTGTAACTCTTTCCGTAAACATCTTGAAGTAAACAAACGTTTATTGTTTTATGTTAAGATTTTCGTCAACGAAGCTTGAAATTTGAAATTTAAATCGATCATACCTGAAAGTGACAATCACATCATTGTATGCGCAACTCAAAATTTTTCGATTAGATGAATGAGTTACATCACAAATGTTTCCGCTGCTGAAGATGCACCTTTTTGATACTTGTAGATTGAAAGTGCATCACTTAATTAAAAATTTTTACTTTCCTCTTTGATTTAACTGTGTAATTAAATTAGTTCACACTTATTATGTAATATTGACATAGTGTGCTGATTAATTGAATCTTTAATATTTTTATTTGCGCGCGTGATAAGTGCACTCTGGCTGTGTCGTGTAACATTGAAAATGATGAAAAGTAATTATATCAACGATATTTTATGTCAACATGGAATCCCCTATCAGAAAATTACTTACTCGGAAAAATTTGCACGAACATAGTGGTTAAGATTTGATAAACCGATTTTCAATTCCACTGACTCTGACATAATAAATACAATCAGTCAATAAAATTATCTCAAAAGATTTGTAATATCAATAATCGACATAGGAAAATTCTCTGACATTACTGTTTATGCAACTGAATATATAGCCGTGTGACCAAAGAACAAGAAGAAAAGTCAAGGGTACCGAAAGCAGATCATCTGGTCTTTAAGAAATTAAAATATTTGTAAAATCACGTACATATAAATTTATAACTTGTAGAATTAAAAATTATGTAATTTATGAGTAATATGCCGTGGAAATATTATTCGTTCCATACTTCAACACTTTACTTATTTAAATGTTTATGACCTCGTAACAAGATCTTTTTTTGCGCGTTGAAAATTTGCGATAACATACTTTTGAATCATACAATTTTCACCGTGTGTTTCATTCAAGTGTGTTCGAACCGTCTTGTTTTTCACGATCGCCTTTTTGCTGAATTCTTGGCACGCTGTCTATGCAAGATACTTTCTAGATATTGTCAATAAATTTATGTCTAAAACCTAGAGGCTTAAATGCCTCATATGGCTTAAATGCACATATAATCTATTGCATTCTAAAAGTCTAGGGCAATGCGAGTAACACTTTTTTCTATAAAAATGATATGTAAATGCAAAATAAAACTGTTACTTATTTTTATTATTATTATTTTTTTCACAAACAACGCTTTTATATTTTTCGTGTTACATTTTAGATGTAACATATAAAAGAATTAACATAGTTCTCACCTTTTCTGCCAGCGGGAACGGAAAATGTTAGGTCACTGAATTCGATATCCATCGGAGCGATCTTTTCGAAATGAACCAAAGGATCCGTCGAGTCGCTGTGAGTTTCATTGAGTTTGGTTCCACTGTTCTGAATATTTCCATTGCAACCATTTTTGGTTGTTCCATTTGTGTTACCATGGATTCCATTGATGACGCCGTTGGTACTGCCGTTAAGATTTTTTGGCCAGTTAGTTTTCTCATCCATCGCGATCAATGTATTTTTCGTCAATTATGATACTCAAAATTCACTCCGCCGTTGGGACATCATTTAATTTTCTGCAATTCATCACAGTTGAAAAATTAGTTTTTCTTTTTTTTTGTTATTAATAATTTTTTAGATCATCTTTTTTCAGTTGATTTGGAAACTTCAGTTCATAAAATAAGAGCATGAATGAAAATTTTGTGAAGTCGATTGGACCTACGATAAAAGAGATGTTTCGGTCAAGGGAAAAAATGTTGAATAAAAGTATAAGTGCAAACTCAGATCAATGACACGACAACAACTGGATTTTATCGCTGCCGAAGGTTAAGCGCATGTTTCACATAAACGACCAGTGTCAACTTAGTTATGAATTCGTTGCAATAATCTGTATTTATTGAACACGAACTGATATGGGCAAACCCAAATTTATCGTCCACTTTGCCGTGTCAAAAATAAAATATTTTTATTTTAATGACACATTCTTTAGACCCTTGTTATTTTGTTCAGAGGCCTCTAAATGGTAGAAAAAAATTTGTTCAATTTTTGAGCAAAATCAGACAATTAATTGTTTGGACGTGTCAACCTCAAAATTTCTTGTGCGCTAGTTTTTGTCCATGAAAAAAATGGGTCTAGTCATTAAAATAAAAAAAAAATTTTTTTACACAGCTAAATGGACGATAAATTTGAATTTGCCCATATCGCAGAAACATGGAAAAACGCCGCCGACTCGTGAACTTTGGAGTCTCATTCCTATTTAACTTGATATTAAACCGGAATATCATTATTATAATTACGAAAACTATCACTAGTGCGTGCAGAGAAAAAATATTTATTGTGCAGTGACATTAAGCGCAAAAGGTTAAAAATGTTTTTTCATCGTGACAAAGTGTAAGGCGAATTGTCGTCTCTTGTAACAGTGAGAAATGTGAAACACTAATGGTTATTTTCCGATAGGAATCCAAATAAAAGAAATGATCTGGTCGACAGTTGCACTGACACCATTTGTTTACAACACTTTTTTTTAATAAAATAAAAAAAAGAAATGAAAAAAAATCCAAATTTATGCAAATAATATAATAATTAAAAAAAATAATTTAAGATAAGAACATAAACAGGTATGTGGGTTGCATAAAAGTTGCAATATCTTGGTCACATGGACAGAAATACATTCAGTTTTTGTTTGTCTTCACTGTCTACTACAGCTACCAATCGGCCTTTTTCTACCGCAACAAAAAGTATATTTACGATCACAACAATTAGATATTTCACGCTTTTAGAATTTTTGACTGGGAAACAAAAAAATAATTAATCATGATCAATCATCGGCTGTAAAATAAAGCATAAAATATTTACAGCGAAAATTCCAAATTACAAAAAAGTAAGTTCGCGGAAAAAACCGACACAGTGAATTGAAAGAGCGTTATCATTCAAGAACACACAAGGTGTTCGGAGCAGTAATGAAATCAATATTGAATTTTATGCGAGAACCAAGTTTAACGAACTCTTATTGTAAGGCATCAGGTTAGGGGTTACATTAAACGTGAATCAAAGTTGAAAGCTTTGTAAAACAAGTTGATTATAACATTTTTTTTGGCAGATCCATCACGATTATTTTATAATTAAAGATGAAAAAAATAAATAAATGGAAATCAAATTCAATTCGCAGAGATACCGCATTAGAAAAAGAAATTGTGGAAATACATCGCAAAAATGAATATTCTATCTCTGCATCAACAACAAAAAAGGAAAGTAAAACTTTCCAAAGTAAATATCACGTTTTTTTTATTTAGCGAGACAATTAAAAGCACAAAATTTATCTCAAAACGTAGTATTGTAATTTTATGAGAATCCATAATGAATCATTCCATTTATTAAAGTGAATGAGCAATTTGTAAGATTTATTTGATTGCGATTTGCCACTTTCGATCTCCTTTAATTATGTATGATGACTTTTTGGTGGATTGTAAAATCGTCCCTTCCGTTGGCTCATAATTGAAATCAATCAAAAATTTCTCCTTCTGGTTTCGTCGGTTGTTAACCGATGTAAAGCATTTTTACGGACAATAATCACTCAGGGGCTTTTACATTAGCAACGCCAGAAATGTTAGAGAAACTTAATGGACACACTAATAGATCACCACATCATGAGGCCATACGTACAAGGCGTTTAATGATAGGGAAAAGTAAAAAATCAATACAGATGAAACGCAAATTTTCGATAAATCCCCCATGAAATTACACAAATAATGATATATTGCATAATGGCTAATAACAATTTTGTATAGCAATCAACAAAGTTGAAATGATTTAGAAATACAAAATATGGAATGACATTTATTTGCGAAATTCGTGCACGAATATTGGAAGCTTATTAGAATGTGATCTAACAATTTTGACCTGCAATGACCGATGTAGTCTGATCATCAAAATCAGCTGAGTAATCAGTTTTTGTGATAAGATTATTTTTACGGCGATTTGTGGATGACGTTGTAACACAATTACAACTTTACCACGTGCGAGAGTATCGTACAAACAAACACTTTCACAGTCTTGTCTTCGCGTTCAGAAAATGTTAACCATTTGACAACGTTAATTGAGTGCAATAAGAATGTACGAAGAGCAATTATTTATTTTTTGTGTGATTTGATAGTATTGAGAATTTAAAATTATAATCTTCATATAAACAATTGATTTTTCAACGAATTTCTTCAGGAGAGAAAAACCAGAATAATGTATTTAAAAGTGATTGGTTATAAGGCAAATGGGAAGAGGAAAAACTTGATTTTGAAAAAAAAAATTGTTTAATTTTCTTCCAATTTGCATATCTTAGTTCTGCTTTTAAAGTGATTGACATTTTCAGAACGATTCTGAAAGCATACATGCGGAAGACCAGCAGAGGCAAGCAAAATTGCGTACTATCTCGGGTAAAATCGGAGATATTGCACCAATAAAATATCATAAACAGAAAAGTTTATTGTGCCACGACCTTTCACAGCTGTAACAGTTAATTCTACTGAAAACTTCTACACAAGTGAAGAATAATAACACTTGTGCCAAGAATGCTCATAATTAAAGTAACTGTAACACGCCGGCCTTTAATGCGCTTTACTTTGTGTGAAGTAGTTAAATGAATGGAATTGAAGTGACTATCATTTTCGATATGGCACATGAGTTTTATTTGTCTTCACATATCGAACGTTTAATTAATTTAAATATTTCGAATCAATTCACATGATTCGTTTGATACGTCTCAGCTATAGCTCCAAAATATCTGACACAATTATACTTAACTTGTGCTAAAATACATTTTCATTTATGAAGTGAAATTAAATTAAATTTTATCCATTAATCAAATTTGTATTGAAGAATTTCTATATTTCTATATCTACAGTATCAAATGTTTTATCAAAATTTATTATTCCGTCGTGACATTTATTATAATTTATTATTTATTAATCAAAATTTATTAGTAAAAATTAATCTGATACATGATAGTACGACCAGTATGAGACAAAAGTGAGACAAGATTTGTCAAAAAATAACCTATTGAGTACCAGTTATAACATAATTTTAATCAGTCGCGACAGGCGTACATGCGTGATACAACATCTCTATCTCGGTTGTATCACACGATTCGTGAATTATTGTTCTGCCGGATATGCTGGAGCAGATAGTTTTATGAATCATTAGTGGCATTTTATCATCAGCTTGTTGCAGATTATTAAGAACTCGTCAGTTAATATAATTTTCGCATAATTTATTTCAAACGATGAAAATTCATTGAAGTTCGCATCGCGATTCGCGTTTAAACATTTTTCATTTTTAATCATCGCGAGGAAATGAGTGGTTTGAAAACGAAATTCAAAGTCAGAATTGTTTAGCGTAAAATCTTGCGATCATCTGTTATTAGAATTCTTTTTAGAACTGATTATTCGTCAAAGATTAACATTGTAAGAAAAGTTACTTTCTCTTATTATTTCAAACGAGTAGCTCTTCTCGATGATACGAAACTGGATACTCTCTCGCGATCGTATTTACCAGTTTACCGAAACCGTTTGTGGCAACTGAGAGATGAGTATTTATAAACATCGTGTTATCTGGTTTTTTTCATAATCTTTATTTATTTAATTTGAATTACAAAACGTTTTAAACAAGAAAAAAACATTAACCTGTTCAAGAACATATTTTAATTATAAAATACAAATTGATAATTGATTTGTAAATTAATTGTAAAATTTGTTTGAAAAATTTTTTTTTTCAGATTTGCGTATGGACATCACGCCAACTAACAATTATGTTCAAAAGTATTAATTTGGCTTGACTTCTTTTTTAGTTTTACTTCATTACAGAAGTGAATTTGTTCAGTGCACCAGATGATTTTGGCTATCATAAGTTTGCAGACATTTGTCGTTTCACTGCATAATGCATTACTTTTTTATGAAAAATAAAAAACAACAATCATTTATAGGATTAAAAAAAACACTTAATTCATAAAAAAATGTTTTTGCGAACTGGTAAAAAGTTTTTCACTCACTAAAATTTGCGTCTCTTTTTTTGGGGGCGGAGGAATGAAAAAGCCTTTATATGAAATTATATTTGAATCATTTAATTTGGCGTCGGGCAGAGATGCAAATCAACTATGATAATTTTGATCAAACAATATGATAATGTATAAACTAAAAACAGATCGCCGTTTCAATAAACTTTACTATATGCATATGAAGTTCAAATAGGTTCAGGCCGAATATATTAATCAAGTTCGGTCATGTTACTCACTTTAATCAAATTGGCATTCGCCTAATAATTAATTACTGCAATTTGGACATCAAATCTTACTGGTTATTTTCAGATTTCGTAATATATTATCGTTCGACGTATAATGGTACTTAATTAGTACTCAAGACCATCATTATCAAATTTCATTTAATTATCCCAGCGAAGGAAAATAGTAGGGACAAAAAATAATGTGATGTTTTAATAGCGATCAAAAACGAAAAAATTATTTACATTAATTATGCATTTTTTAACAAGCATGTTGAGTGTCAAGTGCGAGAAAAAAACATTTTCCTCTCGCGGAGACAAAATTTATGACAAAAATAAACTGTTCTTTTTTATTACACTTCAACGACTAAATAAATCATCTGTCAAAATGAATGAATTTTATTTAGGGAACAAACACACGTGGAGCGAATTTTTGTCCCGCGGATGATGATCATTCCGGCAAATCGATTTGTTCATATTAAAAAAAAACAATTTTAATTTCCATCTTAGTTTGGCAAAGCCACATAAACGAAGCGGGGCACGCGAATTCGTAACTCATTTTCTAACAAACGATGCAAACAAACAAAGTTTTGGAAAATTACCCTTTCGCAAACGTCCCGGTCGAAAATTTCATTCAACCGATTGCACACGGTACGCCCACGAGTTTCAGCGACGTTTTCGCTTCGAATAGTGGCGGCAAACTGGCTCTTAGAATAGTACTGCCGCCTTCTTTCATTCCTACATTCTAATACCCGCACTGCTACAGACGCGCATGGACTCACCAACATCGATGCAACTCTTGCACGTACACAGGGAATATCGTTTCATGATAACCGATAAGACTGCCATAAATATTTCGTTACCCATTCATAAACATAATTGTCTTAATTTAAGACATTTTTGGAATGTTCACCAATTGAGATACTAGTTTAGGGTCTTTAACACAATCTGAAATCGTTGATTTAAGACTCTTTTACAATGGAATTACAATGGTCTTAATGTAAGACAATTGAACGTTTTAATTTAAAATAAAAGTTTATTTTTGCATCATGGGAGCGGGATTTCTTATTAAGACAACATTTTTTCAGCTGATCAGATGCACGATTTCTTCAATTTAATGGAAATATTTGAAAATGGATAGACAATACAATAATTGCACGATGGTATAATCGTGGGGAAACATCTTGTTGGAAAAAATTGGTAATATTTTTCGCGCGGCTTTGATAATGCAATTGTTGGGAAAAACAGTGAAACTGAATGGGGTATTCTGCTGCGATGCGACCGCTGAAACAATGTTCAGCAATGTCGAACAATTTAGATTCGGTTGGGTAATCGGCCTCTTCTCAAATAACACCTTAAAGCATTAACGATACACTTAATGTATGTAATTATGCTCGTAATTTTGTCTCCTCTTGCTGGTCGCAAGATGACGCGGTTGTGAAAAAATTGTTATGAAAGATAATTTTAGGATATGGTCTTTCCCATTAAATGATGGGCAGAATGTTGCGTCGCGTTTCCTCTTTGAGATATGTCTAATGGTTTTGCCGGTTTTGCAATTTTGTTCCCTATTATGTTCACTTGCGAGCGGATCTATACGTTTAATGTCCATCTCGGTATTTGTTACAAGTTTCAACAAAGTCCGCAGAACGATCACTCTGTATTATTTTTAAACGTTTGCAGCAACGCGACAAAACAGAAACAAAGCGAAACAAACACTTTGCGCAACGCTCATTCGATCGGGATATACACGGCCGAAAAGCGTGCGCCGCATGATGAACGTCTGGTTGATTTCATCAGTTTCATTGTCGCATCTATTGAATTTTGAATGAGCGCATACGGTCTTTGCACTTTTTTTTATACTTTTGTCTCCTCTCTTGTTGCATGAGATCCACCTACTTTGAAATTCGCGGATAAATACATCATAATTATGAGTTACTTTTATCTGTATACTTTTGCATAAATATGATTTGCAACAGGAACAGTATAAGAATTCCGAAAAATTCTTGCACAAGAGAGGAGATTGCGATTGTGCAAATTTAACGTTTTGCGCATTATACAATGTACGATTCTCTGATTTGTTTTTTTTTTGTTTCTCTAGAAATCTTTTATTTTGCCACTGAAATTTTTATTTGGTCTTTATTTACGATTACATAAGCAATAATTTTTCTATCTCGAGCTGAATCATCTTGCAATTTCACATGACGTTTTAGTGTGATGGAAATTCTGACCGATGCAAGTTCAAATGCTGACACGAAAATCCAAAGAGTGTTGCGCAAATTCGATAATAAAAAATTGCGTGCCAATGAGTTGGTGCTGGATTGTCGCCTGAATGCATGTCACTCCAAACGATTAAAAGTGACATCATCGTTCATATAAAAAATGGTAGGTTGCCTTTTGCATCTTTCTAGACGGAATAAAGTTCAATGATTTTTACAGCGATCAAAATTGTTGTGACGCTTTAAAGATACACGTTACGTAATATTTGTTTGTATTTCTACAACTAAGTCGATATTCAGTGTTTGATTGTGTCATTATAAACTGAGTCACTCCGATTGCTCATGAACCCGGGTCTACGTGCAAATCTTAAGACAAAAATCGTCCGCAATATAAAAAAATGATAATAATACATTTTATTTGCACACATCAAATAAAAAGGGATAATTTCGAAGAACCAAAGGAAACAAAACAGTTTTTTTCATCTCTCAATTTACGACTATTACAACTAATTAAGCAGCAAATTATATCATAAAAAAAAGTGCAAATAATTATGAACTTTGCATGTTTCGAAATTTTTCGTTCGACTATTATGCAAGAATTTTTCGACCAAGTTGTCTAATAAAGTTTTAGTGAGATGGAATTTTCATGTTCCATGTTTTTTTGCAGATTTTCTGCAGATTCAAATTATCTTCCGCCGGCAGATATAACTCAGACGTACTTTGCTCCCGGTAACTGCAACCTTAAATTATTTGCTCCGCCTTTTCAGGTACAACGTAAACTCTTGTATATTATAGATCAGTTCATCTCCATGAGAAATACTTTCTGCATTTTTTCCATCGGTTTACCGCTGTTTCAACTGCAACTCAAATTGTTTATCACTTTGTGAGAGCGATTGCACGTACAGACGTATGACAGAGAAAACTTCTCCGGCGATAATTCATCGTTATGCTAATTTATAGATCATGCAAGTGTCTGATTTCAAATTTTATTCATCAGTATAAGAAACTTGAGAATATGCGTAACCGAATGTGTCACGACATAGCGAAACATTTTTACATTCTTCACAGACAGTCGAAAAAACAAAGAATTGGATGGAGGGGAAAACGGGGGAATGTCAAATTCGTGATGCACAATTTTGCGTCATGTGAAAAAAAATTGTAATTAGTATTTTTATAAAAAATTTCCGGACCTTAAAAAATTATTTGTGAAAAACGCTCTGAATCATATTTCCAAGAGTTGTACACATTTTTTCTAGACAAAACCCAACATTGTAAAGTACTTATTACGGTTGAAAATTACGCCGCTTATTTGAGTATTATTGCGGATCACTTTTTGTTATCTACAAGGCAGCAAATTTTCAGAAACACAAAAAGTCGTCCATTAGTTCGAAACAGTCGGACAATCAAGTCTCAAGAACACATCATTTGTTTCATCCCACAAAAACTTTATTTTTTCCAGAACATCTTTCTCAATATTTTTTTGTTTTCAATTTTTAATTGTAGCGACAGAAAAAAATGATGGCACTTCTGGAATGGCTCTTCATTAATTTTTGTAATCTTAAATTCGAACAAAAAAGGGTAAAATTAATGGCTCCACTAATGTTTTTTAATGGTTTTTTTATACTGATAAACAGTGAAAAAATACTACAATCGACTTCTTGTGTTTTGGACCCGCTTTTGTGGAAAAATATCAAATTAAACGTTTGGGTGATCAATCAAATGAACGTGGATGGAATTGGCCTGTATATCTGCAATAATAAACATTTGTTAAACAAAGAAAAATTGTTTATGCAATTTGCATTGAACTTTAGCGCAAATTCAAACGGACTTTCCGGAACGTATGGATTTGATCAGTTTCCAATCCATACTCTTCATAACATTAATCACTTCATGAGAAACAATTATTCTTCTGAAAACATTAATGTGAATGAATTTGAATAATTCAATTGTCTATTACAGACGTTTTGATCTGATATAAGAAATATGATGTCAACAATAATTGATGTATTTGCGCTAAGTATAGAATTTTGTTTTTGGCTTCGTTCGTGAATTTATTCCAAGTAGTACTAAACTTTTTTTTAATTTAGAATATCGTGTTTTCGTATCACAAGTTGACAAAACAATCTGGCAAAGAATGAAAATAACGTATCAATGTGATTTTAAATTTAGATAAAAAGTAAATTTTCATGCTATAAGGATTTGTTGTTAGGAAAAAATACATATGAAACGTTTTGCGTAAGATCAAAGTTTTTAAAAAACATTAAAGACAATCTTGCGGGTTTAGAAATATTAAAAATGTATGGTTACTGTTTATCTCAAGTGTTCAATTTTAGAATTCTATGCTTAAACGTGGATGCAAATTCCAAAAGTAATTAAAATTGAATAATAAATTATATATTATGCTACGTACAAACTTTATTGTTTTTTAGATTGGTTTCATCAATTGAAACATTCAAATACAATTTTATAGTTTTTTCCAACAAAATATACGTTTTTATAATTTTGTTTAGTATATACCATTGAAGAAGAATAAAATAAGAATAACCAAATTATAATAAATGTTTTTATTATATAAAATACAACGATCACTGAATAACATATTGCGCTTGACCGCGTATATTTATATATACATAAAATACACACACGAGTGTACATAAAATACCTTGATTTATATGAAATGATTGATTGGCAACGTTGACTACTGAAAAAAAATTCACGTCGCTGCTATTTCTTCTCATCCCAAACTATCTAATTACATAAATGAGTTCTAACAATACAACATGACAAGTAATAAGGTGAAGAAAATTCGGTCTTTTTCCTTCGTCGTAGAGAAATCTAGACGTTTACCCAACACTCATTTCTTTCGGCGTATAAAGTTCAAATCCGACTTCAATAAATACAAAAATTTTGTTGTCAATCAAAAGTTTAAGCCAAAAAATAAATAATCAAATTAAATATTACCACGTTATTTGGTCTTTCCGACATCTATCTATGATAAAAGTACACACCGACAAGAGAACGAATTGTCGTCGACTTGACTCGGATACAATTCTTGATGCATTTCCTCCTGGCAAGATAAATGCGTGCAACTACGTCATTCAAGTGAAGAGAAAACAATGCGAGCAGCGCGCCACAAATTTTAAATTCGCTCACCTACGCTCACAGCCATTGGCGGGCAACGCACAAAATTTTAATTTTTTTTTTTTTTTTTTGATTATCTGTTACAATGCATCATTTTGATGCAAAAGTGTGAACTAGAATCGAATAATAAATGTTAACAATCATATAAAAGTAAACGTACAAATAGCAAAAAATTTTTGCGCAAGCTCTAAAAAATAGTATTAGTACAAAATATGGACAAATTATTTGACCATTTAGTCCGATACGAATATTTTGTTTTTGTTTTTGTTCTAAATATAATCAATGATTTGTAAATAACCTTTGTATTATCTTTTGAATGTTATAACATCTTAATAATTACATTTATAAAACAACAATTGTCTTAATAATTTTTGACACAGTTTTTGAACATCATATACATATATAAAACGTACAACTTGTTATATAAATTCGCTAGACATAAAAAAGTCAGTGCTTTGAATTAGGACGCATTTTCAACACTACGTAAGGCTTCATTTAAGGCAAGTAGTCAATTTTCGCTTTTTCATCGCAGAAACAGTTCAATGTAATTAAAGTAAGGTCTAGTTTGACTGTTTCCAAGCGAATGAAAAATAAATGAATAGAGGACGAATAATAAAGATGAGCATTTAATGATCGCACAACTTTTTCATTTAAATCGAATGTCATACCGTGCAAAAAATTGTATAGAAAAGGGCGATTTACCCACGTCTTCACCAAGTACAAAGACTAAGATAAATAAATTAAGTGCGCGAAATTGACCTTTGCGATACTGCATTACAGATGAACCAAGATCGGTAGCAAAAGTTTCGCAAAATGACTAATCTTGTATTTGTAATATTATCGCAGAAACATCAGACTCTTTTCTGGTATAGTTATATTCAATTGGATCGCATCGAGACTTTCGTTTTTATTCGAGCGTTTATTATTGTTCCTGTTTTATCGCGCCGAATGCAGTTTCCACCGGAGAAATGCGTAAGCAGAAATACGGAGCACGACAAATATTGTGACGAGGGCCAGAACGTCCAAAGTGAAGTCTGCATCGAGCATGTCCAATTCTTCCAGAGTCGTGAGTGGATTTTTAAAGTGGCAGTATACCTGTAAAAAACATGACACAAATCAATTGCTATAGTGAAAAATAAAACAAATTATTCAATACAAAAAATTAGAATTTTAATTCGAACAGAATCTTACCTGGAAACATTTGAGTTTCTCACGAGCGAAGGAGTAAGTGGATAACGCAGTTCCCTCGAAGCCGTATCTGATGTAGCTCAAGTAGGTGATCCACCTGAGGTAAACTGGAATGGCATCAAAGCTAACGAAGAAACCAGAGAAGAGCAGGAATGGTACGGACATTACTGGCGCAAGGAACACGCCGTTTTGCACATTCATAGCTGCACCAACAACAAGGCCTACCGACTGTGCCACAAACGAAATCAGCAAGCATGCACTCAAGAACATACTGAACCGCATCCATTCTGCCGGCTGACTTGTGAGAACGTATACTATCGTAACGTAGATAATACAAAATATTGCCTAAAATGTAAAATGTTCAATTAGTTTGTCATGTAAGGGTGAATATACGCTTGGGGAAACTTGTTCCAATAAAATCAAGTTCTTCATTTACCTGGAATGGAATATCAGAAACTGTAATGGCCAAGTAATACGATCGCAAGGAATACCATCGGTTGAAATTTTCTTTCAGTAAAACCGGCATTTCCAGAGGAACTAAAACAAAACGTCAAAAGTAGATTTAATTCTTTTTTTTTTGTACAATATTTTGTCTCGTGATATCCTGTGTAAATAACTTACACGACAGAATGGTAATTGTCATCGAGGTGTACATGAGAAACAGCATGTTGAAAAAAAGGAAACCAAGATTGCTCAATACTTTTGCGCCGTCGTTGCCAATGTCGTAATAGAGTGCACCAATCAAAAATCCCACGAGAATGTGCGCAAAGAGACGGAGATACATGAGAGTCTGTAAACAGTGAATCGTGAATCAGAAAAAACTCGGCAAAGACAAACATAGACTTTGAAAAGTGTGATTAAAAAAATAATCAACTTTACCCAATCTCTTCTGCTGAAGAGTAAAGTTCTTCTAAGTACAACCCAAAATTGTTTGAGTTCAGATATTGGATATCTCTCTGGAGTAACGGCAAGTTGATCATCCAGCAGTGCTGTGTTAACGTTATCTTTCTTGTCCGACTCTAGACGTAACATGACATCATCTGAAAAACGATCAAGTTTAATCCGACGAAGAAAAAAATATCATACGAGTTTCCTCAATTTTCGCAGATCTATTCATCATCTGAACATAAATCCATAAAAAAAAAGTTTGTTCAAATGTTATGATCCAAAAGTGGAAGTAACAGATGAAATTTCGTTTGTAAAATGTTGTTGAATGATGTACTCAATTAATTATTAATGTACAGAAATGACAATAAGAAAATTACTTTGTCCATTGACGTCTTTTGCGTAGGTAGCAATTATACCGCCGTTGCTATTATCGTTCAGCTTGCTCTCTTGAATTTTGTTTTCTGTATTTTTTACGTCGTCGTTCTTATCCAACATGTTGGCTTCCAGGTCTTTCGGCAGCAGGCTCGTATTGTCCTTCGTTTCGGGGAACTTGTACCCATTGCGTATATCATATTTACCATTTTTTATTGCATTCACAAGGCTTTTTATATGATCTCCGTATTCACCGCACGAAACTTCAATGACTGAAAAATCACAAGACGTTTATGAGCATGTTAAAGAAACCTCGATAAATTGCAGCCTAAACATATTATGAAAGAAAAATGTATATCTGGAAGATATACACGTGATTTCAAAAATAAAACAGTAGAAATACGTACTGAATGATGCAGGGTTGTGATAACTGGGACAATTCAGTCCGAGTGAGTGTAAAAACGGTACCAGTTGAGAGGTTGAGCCTTGGTACACACACTGTCCTTCCGCTAAAGTGTAAAGAGCGTCAAACATCTCGAATAGACGAGCGCTGGGTTGGTGAATAGTGCAGATAATAGTTCTGCCGCCACGTGCCAACGTTTTTAACAACGAGATACACTGGAAACACGAAGATGAATCCAAACCGCTGTAACAGAAAAGAAATCAAATTATTTGATTAAAAAAAAAATCAAAATTAGTGATGTCAAATGAAAGTTTAATGTTTTATGTGACAGTCAAGGAAATGTCAATAGTGACTTTTTTAGATCAAAATGTTCGTGTCATCTTTAAAAATAGTATTAATACGAACTACAGCTTAGGAAAATTACAATGAAACTGTGAATAATTCATGCTCGACGCACACGAGACGCGTTTAACGAAAAAATTATATTCAGTTTTGTTCTAATTCTTAAGTCAGTTATTGACCGAGGTAATTGAATGCAAATACACGAAAGTTCCTTTTGTCATTCTCCTGATAATCGTAGGAATAAACATTCGCACAAATTTTGACGCTCTACGTATATCGTTACAAAAAATAGACATAATCCAAATCTTAATTTCTTTTTTCACGCGTCGAATAATTTGCACGTTTGTCACGGTAACCAATAAATCAAAATGTATTCATGAATATTCTTCTTAGACAATCAACTTGATGTTTCTTTGTGCCTCGAGCGAAAAAATGCTCAGATTCTTTTTCTTTCGGTTTTGAATATCTGGAACCAAATGATTTTTTTCTTTTTGATAAAAAGTTATCAATAGCAACCTGGTAGGTTCATCGAAAAACATGATTGGAGGATTGTTCACGAGTTCGAGAGCGATCGAAAGTCTTTTTTTCTGGCCTCCACTCAAGTTCGAGGTCAACGTTCTTCGGTGCTCCGCCAGACCAAGGGTTTCCAAAATCTCTTGTATCTGTAAATCAAAGAACGAACAAAAACTTAATAAAACAAGTTGATTTCAAGTTTATGGACGATCTCTTTTTTGATTGTTTGATTCTTTTATAAATTCAACTTCTTTTGAAATGCATTTCGCCTAAAAGACTGCATCTTGCGCACAAAAAATGTAGTTTTATTGTTCGTCTGGAATGCAAAAGAGAATGACGCGCGAATAAATGAAAGGATTTTTTACCACTTCTTCTTTTTCCGTTTTGTCAATATGGCTGCCTAATTTCAGACTCGCTGCAACTTTCATTGCCTCCTCGACCGTGAGGTTGCCGTGAAGCTGATTATCCTGCATAATATAACAAGAAAGCTTACGGAACGCACTTAAATTTCGTTCATGGCCGTTCATCGTGATGCTACCTTCTGCGCCAGTTGATCTGTCAATGAAAATTAAAGTCCAACCAATTAGTTTTTTTAGCTTTGTTAAAAAAAAAGTTTATTGCAAATTATTAACAACTAATTTTAGTATCCTTTGTAATAAAAATGAAACAAAAAAATATCTATGTAAATGTAATTTTATTTAGCTGTTTCATAAACGAACCAATGTAAACAGTTTAAAAAATTGAGAAGTTGAAAAAAATGTCTGTAGACAAGAAAAGAAAAAGCAACTGAAAAGATTCAATGTCAAATTTGATATTTATCGGTGGTGTGCTGATAGTTAAACCAGTTTGCAGATGTGCACTTTTATAGGAATCGCGGTTGTAGGCAAAGCTAACGATACACGTTCCTTTTTCCAAGTTCATGTTTTAAGAATGAAAATCATTTGCAGGTTTGGTTTGAAATCAAAGTTTTAGAATTATTCATGTTTATGCAACTACTGAAAATTTGAAGATCATCTCATATGAGACCCCGCGATTGCAGCAGTGACTGTTTTGTTTTCATTTGATACGTCCAGAATTAATAATTATTTTTGAAAATAAAAGAAAAATAATACTGATCGGTTACATGAGCACCTTGACTCTGCGCTGACCCGATGACAACGTTTATGCAAATGCTACGACAATTACTCGCAGAATATTAAGTAACAACATTTTCGTTTTCAATTCGTTTGAAATCAATGGATCTTTGACTTATCTCTATAAAGATTATAAAGTTGATTCGCGTTTCAAAAAAGGGACTAATGCGTTGCATTTGTTTTTAGTTACATTTAATTTTTTCGGTTTTATTGATGTATTATTGTGAACAATTAAAGTGACGCGCGGTGATTGAAAAGTTATCGACAAATATTGAGCTCACAAAAATGCGCGATTACGAGCTGACGCAAGTGCAAATAATTGCCGGCCTTTATAATGTGAAAGATATTTCTGCATCAAATATGTCACGATTTATCTGCACGAGCTTTCAGATGTTTTCGTTAAGATTGATCATCAAGTACAAATCATTAGCGGTTTTGTTTAGGTATTCAGATCATTGCTTTATCCATTTGAGTTGACTTTAAGCGACGGATTTATTTTCTTCCACCGATAAAAAGTAAAAGTTTTTCATCAATCGCTAAAAAAGAATCCTTGACAACGGTTATTGCACTTTATTTTTCATTGTGATTGATTATTCAAATCGGGCAGATAAAAATTTTCAACCTTCATGTTCGCGAGAATAATAAGTCCAGATTATGATCAATGCAAACAATTTATCTTATAGTTTTCAATATAACCGTTCAATTTATCAATATGATGCAAATATTTTGATTCGACAATTTACAAAAGTTCAATTGAAATTGAATGACTTGTTTCTGTTTACCAAACTTTCCTGTACAAAAATGTAATAAATTAATAATAATGAACTAAAGAAGAGACAAATATTTACTTGTATCCTGTCAAAATATTGAGCAACGTTGACTTTCCAGCTCCGGAAGGTCCCATGATAGCAGTCAGTTCTCCAGATCTGAGCCTTCCGCTCACATGTTTGAGGATTGTCTTTACATCTGCGAAAAAAAATAATTTTCATCAATACATTCGTGGCGGTTCGTATTAAACTTGAAGAAATATTTTATTTGATAATCAATCGATGTAATCTTTGTAATTTTCTTGGAACAAATTTTTGAGAACGAAATCGTCCGATTTTTGTATTGATAAGTCAACAATAGAGATGAATGTCCATGATGTAACAGAGATGTTATTTATCAAAATCGAGATATGATAATGAAATTATGAAACAATGACATTCTTATAAAGCAACAAATCAAACAAAATTCTCTATTCGTAATAATTAATTAATACCAACTTTTTTAACCGAGTGTAAAACATAATTATTTCCAAAGTACATAGTGCATAATAGATAAGATTAAATGTATCAATAGAACAAGTGAGAAGATATTGAATCGCTGCTCTAAAACAACCGGACTTGGTTGTTTTATGGGAAGATGATTTGATAGCACCATCATTTTTGGCAAACAAAAATTTGCGAGTGCTTTTGTGAAATGATTTTTTATCTGGACATTGAATTGTTAAACTGTATCTTAATTTTACAATCACTCACTCAACTGTCGTAAAAAATTGAAAATATAAACCGTATAAACATAAACATTTGATTAAATTTCATACATCGTTAAAACCAAAACAGTTTAAATTGTGCAATAGATCAAAGTTAAAGTTATTGACATATTTTTTTATCACTGATAGTCTTATCTTCGAAAGAAAATTTTAGTTATGAATTTATGAAAGATTTACATATAGCCCTTGTGAAACTTTTTGTTTCATTTGAATACTCGTACGCTCAATTTTTGCGATTTGCGAAATGACTATTACTTCAAACCATACATGCAACAGTCAATTTGACAATACAAAATTGGCAATTTATTTGTTCAAACTTTTTTGTGTCTTCAGATTTAAAAAGAATTAAAGATGCTCGTGAGAATGAAGCAACGTTCTCATAATTTTCTACTGCGCAATCCCTGAAGGAGCAACGAAACTTTATTGCAACCTACTATTGCAATAAAGTCTATTGCCCTAACACTTCTCAAAGTAATAATCGGCAATTCCGATATTGTAACTAGTTTTTTTTATGGAATGTAATATATGCAACATTTTTTTGCAAATTTTTTTTCAATATTTCAGAGCGCGCATTTTTGACCTCAAATGTCCACTTTTTCTTTTTTTCTTCTCTTTTTCATAATGCTCTAATTTGTTTAATTTCCGTTTTCTGACGTCTACACTGTAACTCAAGAAAAAAACAACCTTTTTACACGGATATTCACTCACAAAGAAGTTAAATGCAGCTTGATGTGTGTATGTATATATATAACACTTAATGAAATACTGCCCAGATGACTCTTCAGATGAGTCTTACGTAAACGCGTTGCAAAAATCTAGAGTTATTACAACGGATGTTCGTGGTACGCTTTCTCGGCCGAATAACAAAGTCCATACCGATGTAATTCTCTGATCTATTTTCACAAAATCGCGAAGCTTTGTTTTCGCAGATTGCGAAAAAAAAAAAAGAGAAAAAAAGTTACAAAATCTCGAGCGCGAAAGTTTCTCATTAGTTGAGCTAAATGGAAAGTTTAATTTTCATTGCGTTAAAAGAAAAAAAATCATTTCTGTGCGTCTCTTTCTTTTTTTATGCTCTGCAAATTCAACACTGAAACAAGACATGATTCGCGTATCGCATAATCAAATGAACTGCTGTTGAGATTGATTTCCGGCGATTTGTCTGTGACTGCAACCAGACATTGCCAAAGGCGAGAGGAAAATCATAATTTATTATAATTTATCAGTTTTTTTTATCTTTTTTTTTTCAGGATTTTGCTTACATTTCATTTGTAATATTTGTGTACTGTATTTCATTTGTTAATAGTTATTCTTTTATGATAATGTTTTTATGCTATTTTTTCAAGTTATTTCCAAAAATGAATTTAAGCGATGCAACAAATCTTGATCCATTTCTATATCAAAATATTTATAAAATTCAATTTCATCCCATTATCCCATCATTAAAAAAATTCTATTTAATAATATTAAATTGGTAATGTTTGCTTTTTTATGTAAAATATAATTTTAATAGTTTCAATTGATCTGTTAATTAATCATTTTGGGATTAAATGATCTGAATCAGCACGAATGGAAAATTGTATAATTGTATAATTACACATGTTTATGATCTGTCAATCAGTGTACTCCAAAACATTAGGAGATAAGTAACAATGATTAGTCATACACTGTGAACGGATTTTGCAAACTTTCACTTGGTGGTCAATGTCATCATAAACCAGTTTTCGTCTGAGATGAACTGGTGTCACAAATTCGACCTAACTTATAATTCAATTTTCAATTGATGCAATTCATTAACCTTTTAATTAATTCTTTTCCTGTCAAATTACTGATACGATTTCCTCGTTTTCTAAAAATTTAATAATTGTAATGTAAACGTAAATGTAAAAAATGCAAACCCAAAATAATTTCCAAAAAAAAAAAAAAAAAAAATCTTCGATATTTTCTAAATACATTTACTTGTTGTTTGTTGATAAGGTTTCACTATCAAGCAAGTTGCAAATTTCAAAAATGACCAAAACCAGGAAAACAAAAACCAACCATCGTAAACATATAAAAATCGTAAAGAAAATATTTTTAAAGAAAAGTCGTTGTCGCGTATTCGCATTATTATGAAATTATTCTTGACACAAGAAGATTTCACGACATTTCCATATTTATACTTTCTCGGCTTTCTTAATTAAAACGTGTTTCTCCGTATTCGATTTTTATTCTTCATCAATGTAAAGACACAATAGAAAGTTTGACTCGTTCTTTCAAATTGCCTGTCAGAGTGTCAATCATGAAATTGCATTTACCAAAGATTTATAGTTTGTCGCTTGATTTGAAAAACTTGTACATTTTTAATAAATTGTAACTTAATTTTAAAGATCTGATGGTTTTTCTTTTTGGTTTGAATGTTCCATACTCACTTTTTTTGCGTCCTTCCCGTACTTTGTAGGTCAGATCACTAAAGGCGAGGTCCACTGGGGGCCTCTTTGGAAGATGTGTGAGTGTTTTCGGTTGGGCCGGCACAATCTGAAGACGCACTGCCGAGTTTTTTCTAGATTGCAACAAAATACCCGTCGCATCATCATTATCACGTGAACTGTTTCCTTCGGGCCTCATTTCTGCGCTTTTACTCTTAATTTATCGATCACGATAAATCCAATAATAATGGACGTGTTTGTTTATCAAAAGTGTGGCTACTCTCGCTTGTTCAAGAAGATGTAGAAATCTTAATAATTCAACCTTTGGATCAGAGGCAAAAAGCCTTCGGACCGAGTCGTTCACCTCCTAAAAATTCATCAGAACAAAAGGCATTGCAATTTTCTTAATATTCATTTTGCTATTCATCTTTTGGTCGAATATTTGTTTACAGCCAGTTTAGGAAAACTACATTCAAATTAATTAAATAATTGAACGGTTGAAATGAATTGGAAATGATGTTTCTCAGTATTGTGAGTCAGTAGTTTTTCGATTACGAATAAAAAAAACGAAACTATTTGATGAAATCATTCAAAGTCCTCTGAAAATAACATCTAACAATAAACTCTGACCAGAATATTAATCGCGTGCAAACATCAAAAGTGAGAAAAGTTTTATGACTTTGTTGATGTTTTTTAATTTTCAAAAAAATCAAGTAAACAATGTATCGATTTTGTAGTTGTTTTTTTAATTAATTTTTCATTTATTATATATTAAAATATGTTTATAAATTAATGATTGAATTTCACATATATACGTTTATTAATTATAAACAACACAAACGAATAGAAAAACATGCAAATAAGTATACTTGTATTTTGTATACAAGACGAAAAACATTAAACATGCAACTTTTCAGAGAATGAAGGGAATTAACGTTATGATTTTTTAACGAAATTTTGTTATGTAAGGAAGTAAATTTATTAACAATCAAATTCTATAGATAAAAAAACGCGAATGAACTTTTAATTACAGAAATGACCCATGTTTTCAGATGAAAATTCTTAAAACATCTTCTCATTTTTTAAAAATCTTATTCTTTAAATAAAATTCTGAGTATTTTGGTTTTGATTCTTATAACTTTTTCAGATCAAGAATTTTTGTCTTTCATTTAAGGCATTTATTCTTCCTCCAAGAATAATTTTCTCGGACCAAGAATATTTATTCTTATCTATTATTGAAGACGTAATTGGTGTTGGTCCAACGATATCTTCTTGAATCACTCAATTATTTTTTAGCGTGGATGTGGAAATGTGGATCTGCAGTTAGACATTATGCAAAGATGTTGAATCAGGTATTCAATGCACGAGCTTTTGCATGCAAGTGTGCACGCGATGTAATTATGTAATTTTTTGATTTCCTCTAACAAATATTAACGGATTATTAAGTATTATAAATATACAGGGAAAAACATATGCTGATTTCGAGGGTGCTGCTCAGTCAAAGAACGTATGAGAAACAAGTGAAATAAAATGTGCGTTTGTTATTACCTCAATTGACACAATCTTAATTAAACACACAGCGACCTATCATTACTGAATAATGCTCTATAAATTAGTCAATTAGATAATTTTTTGTCCATCAATTTATGGTAATATCATCAGGTGGTTCGTTAATTATCGGTCATCAGTGGTATTATCTTGCACTGATTTGTACACTCGTTATTTCGTTAAAATTACTTTTAACTATATACCTTTAGATTTTTTTCTAGAATGAAAAAATTTGTAATCGGAATAATAATTGCCATCACTCAATCACATACTTCTCTCGAATGCTTATGTCTTGATTGGATCAATTGAACAATCTTTCTGTCAGAAAATTTCATTTTTTATGTAACCGTGAGACAAAACTTGAGAACTCTGTTGAGACTTGAGGAGGTCTTGGCGTGAAGTGAAAAATGTCAGAATTTTTTACAATTTTTAAAAAATTTATCTTTTTTCCATTTTTATTAAGTTCGCAAAATATAAAAAAGATTTACAATTTATATACAGATATACAAGCCATGCAATTTGTTGTTTTGACATTGAATATATCAACTTGTAAGTAGCAGATCGTTTTTTAATTTTGCCATAATGTTGAAGCATCACATTTTAAATTTTAAGAAACAATTTTTCTTTTGCTTATCAATTCAAATTTTCCTAACCTTGTATTGTATTGACATTGCGATATTGACATTGCGATTTTATTATTGTTTCATGTACACGTGATAATTAAAAATAAATAAAGTGACTATATATATAATAAATAAATTATATTATTTCTTCATGTAATGATACTTATTAAATGAAAATATAATTGTTATGATGCTAAGCATGTAAATCAGTACACCGCCAGGTGGCGCGGACTTCCCCCTCCCATACGTAGTGGGAGAGGGGGCGTCCTACACTATAAAAAGCTGGCAGAACTCAAAAACCTAAAATCTTTTAGGTTAAACCTAAAATTAAACCTAAAAATATCCTATCCTAATATCCTAAAATCCTAACCATAGATTAAGACTACCGAAAGACTAG
>JAPYZS010000441.1:0-58262 GCA_030522925.1 Trissolcus japonicus
CTGGTCCTTCCGAAAGCCCTCGGGACTTTCCGTAGGCACTCGGGTCCTCCCGAAATCCATTGGGTCCTTCCGGGAGTACTCGGGTCGGGGAAGAGGGGACCCCAGCGAAAGCAATAGGGAAATTAAAATTTCCCTAAAAACCAACGAGAAGGCCCCGAGGGCCTTCGGGTTCTTCTGGAAGCACTCGGGTCCTCCGAAGGGCCTTCGCATCTTTCCGGAGGCACTCGGGTCTTTCCGGAGGCACTCGGATCCTCCTCACTCGGGTTGAGGGGGGGGGGGGTGGAGATCCTGGAAACCCGAGCGAAAACAATAGTCGGAAGGGGGGGGGGGTGGAGATAATTTTAGGGAAATTAAAATGTCCCTAAAAAATAAAAAAACTCAATAATTTAATTTTAATATTTGATATTCATTGAAGGTTGAAAAAACGTACATTATGAATTTCTCGTATGTTTCATTGTAAGATAAATAACGGCAATTTTTAACAAAATTTCATTGGCCTTTATGATTCATGAGGGAAATATGGCTCGAATTTAAACCGATAGGTCACGATGACTTAACCATCTTTATTACGGGCGAGACAGCATGGACACGTGTGTCTTCTCAGGTCTATGATATTATGCCCCAGAGAGTGGCATCAGATATAACTGTGAGTTCGATCCTGTCATTCATCTCGTCGTTGACCACACGCTCATTTGTTTCATCGATTCTCATCCTCTTATCAAATGACCTATCATATTTTCACTATCAATTCCAGTCAACGACTGAAATTTGTTCCATTTTTTGCCTTTCTTTTTTTAAAATCATTTTTCATGAATGAATGAAAAAAGTGGCGAAAAGTTATTGATGAGATGAAAATATAAAGTTGTTTAATTTATGTTTTTGCCTTGTTTGTAATTCTTTTTTTTTTTTTTCTACAAGAACGATTATCAGCCGAAATGAAAGCCCAGTACACTTTATTTGTGCACAGAAACCGGAATTGCTCAAGTTCTTGTTGCCGCTCAAATAATTTGGTATAAAATGCGAGATGCAACAATAGCACACAACTTTGCATTCATTGTTTTCCTCTTTTTGTTGCAGGTAATTATCCAGAACCCCGACGAAGAACAGGACAAGTGTAACTGAGTGAGTTACAAACAAACGATCTAGTTTCGAATTTATTATCAAAAAAACTTCCATTTTTATTTTTGTTTCTCTCACAAAAAAAAACATAAGAAATAAAATTTTCAAAATGTAAAATTTTGAAAATCCCGCGTTTTTTCACTGGTAGTTCCTAAAAGTCTAAAGTAGATGGCGCTTTATCAAATCAACTCAATCCTCAATGTAAAATTAGTTTATTTATTAATGTGAACTGACAGTTTTTCATTTAAATATTGTTTGCAGAAATTTCGTACAATTTTTCATTTTTCAATCAAATTTTTATTAATGATGGAAAAATGATTAATGTAAAATTTATCTGTAACGCGGGCATTGTCATCTGGCGCGAATCAACGAGATCAAAGTGAACCGGGCGAATTTCGCGTGCGAATAATTCGGGCGTGCTACAGCATAATGCAAAATTTCGGTTCAACTGAGTTGGTAAATCGGCTCTAATGAGATCTCCCCGGAATATGATGCTCGCGCACAAACACGAACACAATTCGATATCACGCGCATTAGATATTTAGCTCTCATGTGTCCCATTCATCGCTTATGCTCGCCGCGTTTGAATCAAAAAATTGTCCCACCGAACATAAAACCATTTTGTGTCTCCATGAAAAGTTTTTCGTGTAAACCACGAAAAACTCTCTTCCTTACTCTCCTAGAATTATCCTCGGTTTATAAAGTCAACATTTCATTATGCTTTATTTCTTCAAAACATAAAAATTTATTTCAAATCTCCTGCCAATAAAATAAAAGGGACTGTTAAGATAATTGAACAAGAACAATTAAAAAAAATAAAGTAAAAAATTAATAACAAGCTGGCAAGTTATAAATTGTTAGATAAGGCAAAGCAAAAAAAAAAGGTTTGTAACGTCTCTGGTGAAAAAGTCATTTGCAATATGGATATGGCGTGTACCGCAATGCACATGCAGTAAATCAGTTCAGATGGCCAGATAGCGACATGCGGTGGCCACTGTCGGGCAAAAGCGTTCAACGGACCGCGCAGACCGATAGCGCGACATTATTTTGCCTGCAAAGTATATGTTTAAGCAAATGTGTCAATCTCAAACCTTTAATTAAATTTAAATTTCCCGGGCCAAATTTATTGGGGAAAAAAATGTCTATTTAAATTTGTGTGCAAATAAATCATTTCGAGTTTCATGAATGTCAAATTTCCCGCGCAAATGGTTGCACAGTAAAAGGCGGGAAAATTTCTGAATTTAAATTGTTCACTAAAATCCAAATCTTTTGTAACAAATGGCGGGAACATTCAAAAATATAAATTCAAATTGAGTTTTCTCCGCGTTGAGTTTTCACAATGTTCAAAGAGCGGGAAAAATATGAAGATTCAAAAATATCGTTTTTCCGTTAAGTAGATTTTGCTTGGTAGAGACTGTGGACATGATTTAGGTAAGTGTTTTGGGTTAAGGCAAACTTATCATATCGCACAAAGATTGCATCGCCGTATTGGCGCGCGAGGGCATGACGTCGAGGCACACAGGCTGAATTAATAGCGCGCGGATACTATAAACCCTAGGCCTCATAAAGCTATGCGCGCGGAATATGCATGAGAAGGTGTGGCCCTCGGCTCTAACTCGAGATTTCGGAAACGTATATCGGCGAATTGCCCGCGCTACTCACTTGGCGCATTTGCAAAGCAAAACCTTTCGCCAATGCTATTAGAATACGCGCGGATGTCTACGAACTTTGTCTAATTTACACAATCGGCCTCTCATATCCACGCGATACACAATTCTTCGATTTTCAAACTTCCAAATTTCCCGCCAATTTCTCTCCTCCCCGTCTGTATAACAGATGGCAGGAATTTTAAAACAAAAAAAAACATACTTCTTCTCGCAAAATTTATAAGCATACAATTCTCCGAATTTGGAACTTAAAATTTTCCAATCCTCACTATAACAATCGGCGGGAATTTTAAAATGTTTTTTTTTCAAAATCTATCAATACAAAAATTTTTGATTTTCAAATTACGATTTCCCGCCAATTTTTTTCTTCTTTGTAACAATTGGCGGGAATTTTAAAACGGCGATTTTTGTCTCGCAAAATCCATCAAGGGGCAATTAAAATGCCTGAATGGTGGTATTATAATTAAATGAGATATGCTCGCGAAGGGGCTGATGTTAGCCATCCAAAAGTCCGCCCCTTTCGCGTCAAACTTCATTCTTGTGCATAATCTGGCGCCTTTTGTCGCACGTTTTCAAGGTTTAACTTGTCATCCTGTATTATGGGAAGATTATTAAAATCTAATGAAAAAGTCGATCACAAAAATAAGAAGGTAATTGACATCTGAATTTGACACTTCCTTGCACAAACTTTCTCTTGCGCGTTCTGTTTCTCTATTGGAAAAAAAAAGAAATGGGAACGAAAAAAAATTTTTTTTCTCTCTCTCTCTCTTCTTTTCGTTCAATTAGCTTAAAAGTAGGAAGATGCGAGAAAAGTTTTTGTAGGAGTCGAGTTGATTTGCCAAGAACTTGAAACTCACGTAAGAGCATTCCTTTAACTTCCTCTCCGATATGCCTATATAAACCTGCGGAGATATGGATTTGAGATGCACATACGAAACTTGAAATAATGCAATTGGAGGATGCAGTTTCCGAAATTTTATACACCGCGAGTGTTGTCTGCAGTTTAGTTTTTTGTTTTGTTTTTTGTTTTGTTTTTTGTTTACAGCAAAGTGAAATTTAAGATGCTGTCAATTGTTTGATAATAAATTTAAAACAATAGATGTCAAGTGAAAGGTCGTAATTGTAGATAAAATACGAGTTTTTAGTTTTTGACTTAAAGACTTGTTAATGCGCCCGTACGGTGTTCGGCCATAACTCGCGCATTATCCAGCTTTTGAACACTTTCCGTCTTAACGATCGCGAAAAAGCCTTTCGCGTTTTACGATCAGGCTAACTTCACCTGACGCTTTTGCGATAACGTCGACGTATAGTCAATTTTTCTCCGAATTCCTGTAAAAATAGCCATCAACCATAATTTATGTCATTGTTGGAAAAAAAAATTGTATGCATACTTTGTCTTTGTTTCACGCTTGTCATCTAATTAATCAGTTAACTGATTGTTCTGGCAGAATACTGTCAATAAATCTGTCAATAAACCTTTCAAAACATGAAATAAGTCTTGAATGAAATAAAATTGTCAAAAAAGAAACAAGACTGTCAACAAATCTGTATATTAGAATTCAAACTGTCAATAAATCTGTCAACATTCTGGCTACTATTTTTATAAAAAAGTCTGGATTAAAACAACTGTCAAGAAATGAACCAAACTGTCAACTAATCTGTCAAAAAATAAACTATCATGTTTATCATGGCGTATAAAAGATTAAAATTAAAATGATTTTTGACCAAACGAAAAATCTGTCAATAAGCCGAATATCAACTTGGATCTCGTCATCATGACAGCTGTCAACTTGATACTTTTAGTTCGAAGAAACTCGTTCAATCGTATCATTCATTTGAATTTAAAATACATTTTTTAATATGACCATCACGTTTTTAAATTTACACTTGAACTATCTTCATGGCGGATATCTCGATTTCTGGCGGCGAAGATCTCGTTTACACCTACGTATCTAATCGTCCGCAAAATTTCTTTCCTGACGATTCGTTATTCGTATTCGTACCGCGTGCATTTCCGCTGCGCCCTTTTATATACGTTTTATTGACGTTTTTTTCTGAATAAAAAGAGGATCCTCCACCAGACGCGTATCGTTTTGGTTCAAAAAATGCAATAACCATAGAGAAAATCATGAATGTTTCTCTTTCTAGCTCACATTCTGTAGAAGGAGAAACATTTATTCAAAAAGTTTGCGAATATTGAAATTTAATTAAACTGAAAACAAAATTTTCAAACTCAAACAAATAAATGCTATGAATATATTTCTTCCGCGATATTCCCGAGAAAAAAAGTTGCGACAAGATTCTGCCGTAGACAAAGTTGACTAACGCGAATTCCAAACGACATCAAACTTCGACGGCACTCGCGAAAGTTTCTCGAAAAGGCATTTCGGTACATGCAGCTGTCATTATTCAAAAAGCCTCTCGATAGTGCAAATATTGATCATATCATAATTCAACTCATCGGCTGGAGAGTGAAAACAAAACGGGAAGAAAAAGTATATTCGTCCAGAAAATATCAGAACTCGAGTGAACGCTAATTTGAAATTACAAATTATCAACAGGATCTGTTATTAAATGTTTAAAAGTTTTGATTTCCAATTATGGATGAAATTGTAATTTGAACTTTGTTATGTCATCGTTATCGGTGCAATTAATGAAGCATTAATAATTAGTCGGGCATAATTTAATCGACAGTGCGAACATGCAGGCAATCGTTTATTTGAACAAGTGAAATAAAGCGTTAACGCGTAATTCAAATTTCAATGACAATGGGCTGGATGTAATATTGTACATCGTAAATATGCTGCAACATTTGTGTGCTCAGTGCCAACGATCGGCCTCGTCTAGCGGCAAATATTCGTTCCGATTTTGTCTCTGTAACAATAATTCATTATCAATGTGGAATAAAGATAAACATTTCAATTTCGTTTTAATTTGTGTTTAATTTATATACTGCGTTATAAGAAATTGGTTGACATTTACCACATTGACAGACTGTATTCCGAAATGTTAGTTCACAGTTGTATATTTATTTAATAATTATAAATTTAAAATTTGAAATGGTAAATTTTGCATTTCATTGAATTAGATAACACTCGGCATAACATTTTGACAGATTCGATGACAGTTGTAAAATTGAAAACGAATTAATATTCGTCGCAAGTTTGTTGGCAGTTTTATTTTTATCTAATTTATGGAAATAAAAAGATTGAATTGAAGGAAGAAGATTTTTGACAAGTTTCATGACAGTTCAAAATGTTATAATTTAGTGATAGAGTTGACACCTGGGGAGTTGACCGTCTTATTAAATTTAAAAACTTGAACATTTTCAAATATAAAAATTAGTTGACAGATTGTAAATTGACAGTTTGTATTTCTGAAATTTTATCGACAGTTCTAATTTGAAATTCATGGAAAAATTCATGACAGATTGAATGACAGTTTAAAAGTTCTAATCCAGTGAATTAGATAAGTGAAAGTTCATTTATTAAAAAACCTGAAATTTTACGTTTCGATATTTTGGGAATTGTTTGACAGTTTGAAAGTTGACAATTATTTTGAATAAAAAAAACTTTAAAGAAATATTTGTATTGACGGTTTGCATCCAATTAAAGACATTGACAGTGTAACAATTGACATGGAAAATTTTGTCAAATGTATTGTCAGTTGTGAGTTGACAGTTTTAGTTTCCAACTCCAAATCTATGAGAATTTAAACAAATTTTCTTGACAGTTCAACTGACAGTTGTTATTGACTATAAGCCAAATAAAGAAGCGAACTAAATTTCGTCTTATTATAATGTGTACATAAATATTGATGAATTTTGAGTGAAAACTTTCTTAATATTTTTCTCATAATTTTAAACGCAAGTAATGTCTTGATTGGCCGAGTTCGGAATAATGCGAAGAAGGAAGAACAAACAGAAAGAAAACAAGGAGTTTTATTTCAAGTTGGAGCTCGTGCATTAGCATTTATTAGTTTGGCAAGGCTGCAAAAAATTGGTTCGATAAAAATTCGTTCGTCAAAACAAGCTCCGATAGAATGGAATATCTTTTGCACGGTGACACAGTTGGAATTGGCTCAAACTCCATCGCCTGGTTTGATGGATGGGTCAGCGCAGTCGCGACGATCGAACTAGACTGATGCTTTGCAACTGACGCGCGTTATTAGATTACCTTACTTTCAAGCACTTTCGCAACTGTTCGAAGGATTTGCAAATCATAAGCCTGAATAATGTTGACGACTAGGAATAATTTTTATAACGTCAGTCATCCCGCGAGCGATAACGACAAACTGTCATTTAATGATTCTTCATAGTATATCAAAGAACAATTTATTTTCCAAGGAAACATTTTCCATCGCACTCTCTTGAGAACGATCGTCAGGCAGTTTTGGCGATCGTGCAAAATGGCACGAATTTTGAGTTGTCATTTAAACTGAATGCGGGCTCGGGGGAAAAAGCTGACACAGCGAAGGAAAATTAGTAGCCGGGTCGCAAGTACGATGTTCAACGCCAGATGACCATCCAGAGCTGTAATTCACTCCGGGCAGTAGTTCCTTTGTAATTTGTGGAGCGCGCGCGATACTCGCGCGCCCGCTCACTGTGGCAGCCAATTTTTCATGAAAGCGCGCCAAATTAACGTCGTAAACAATTTTGTTGACAAAGCGAAAGCGAGCAAGGCAACTCGCAATAAGAACGACAAAAGAAATGCCCCAAAACGTAACGAGTTTTCAAGCCCGGACTTATAAGCTTTGAGATAATGACTCAGCCGATTGTATCTGCACTATGTCACATATCGTCGGCTTACAAATTGTCAACAAATCTGTCAGTTAGTTCATTTGAGATCTGTCAAATCAATCTGTCAAGTTTCAAATTATTTGTTAATTAATTGTGTTGAATGAAACTCTGAATTGAGAAAAATATAACTGTCAACAACTCTGTCAACTGTCAATAATATGTAAGCTGTCAAAAAATCTGTCAAGCTGCAACTTTTAAATGGAACTGCATACTTGGATTGTTAATTATTTAAAGTAAAACGCTGGATTGAAAAAATGACACTGTCAAAACGTCTGTTGAAATTCAGTAAGTCAACTTGTAAACTGTCAACAAATCTGTCAAGATGCAAGCTGTGAATTCCAAATGTTGAATTCAAAACGTCAGCCATCTGGAGTAAATTATATAAAAAAAAAAAAAACTGTCAACATATCTATCAGAATTAAAACTGCCAATAATACGAAAATTCATACAAAAATTCTAACCGTTAATTTTGCGAAATGTCGGGTGAAAATGGCAAATAAATACTAAAAACGTGAAAAACGTTCAACGTTTAAAAATATCGGATTTATCCTCAAAATTGATTGAAACGTTGAATTAAAGATTTTATCTCGAAACATTCTCGCGTTATCAGCGCGCATATCATATAAAACATTATTGGTAAAATTTTCATCATTCGGCGAATTCGTGGCAGCGGTAAATCGTAAAATAGCAGTGGCTTACATGTCATCCTTATCGCCAAAATATATGGCTGTGGAAATTTATTTCATCTCGGTCCAAGCCACTTTCCACATTAAAACTGTTGTTAAACAGTCCTTGAGAGTTAGCCAACAAATTAACCCTTTTTTTCATTTAAAAATTCCTCGTTTTCACCCGAGCTCTATCACAAATCTTGATCAGAAGCTACTTTTATTAATTCTTCTTTTTCCGGCCAGAAAAATATTCAACCGTTTTTCTAATCATTTTTCAACGACAAAAATAGCTACCATTTAACTTTTAAATGTCAGCTTTTACATTGTCATCTAATCTGTCGATGTGCAAGCTGTCAACGAAACTTTTTAAATTCGATTGACAATATCATCAAACACATAATTTTTGAAAAGATGAAAGAAACAATGTAACCAGATTGTTAAAAGATTGTAAAAAAAAGACAATGTCAATAAGTGACAAAATCCAATCTGTCAACAAACTGTCAAATTCATTATTCATTTCACGATAAATAATAGACTAAAAATATGTCAAATAATACTGTCAATACATCTGTCATTATCCAAAAAAGCATTTATTCAACCTGTCAATAAATTGACATTTGCTAAATTAAAAAGAAAATACTTTTGGACAAAAAAGTACGAATGGTACATAAAAATATAAAAAAAAATAAAATGGAAATAGAATATTTTTATTTTTTTTTAATGTTTTTTTATTACGTGTTTACATAAGCTGAATCAAACGATATGTTCCAATCAGAAAAAACTGATGAAATATAAGATTGGCTTAATTCTGACGTTATCAAGGTGAAACCGATGAATCAAGTCTTCAATGGGCCAATTATTTTTGACTTTTGTTACTCTCGGAAATTCTTTCATCCCAAGAGAGTTATCGAGCTTGGCCGGACAACTAAATATTCGCCACAAATATCTGATATGGCTTTCGCACAAAGAGACACGGAAGTCGTAAGACGTACTTCGCGCTTTTTCTCACTCGGATATATCTCATCGGGTCATTTAGGTCACGTACACTACTGGCGCAATGTATCTGTCCAAAAAAAAAAAAAAAAAAAAATTCGCAAATTTTTATTTTCTTGTCTAGGAACCTCACAACCTAATCTTTTTTCATCCAACGGGAACATCCAGAAAATTTATGATGGAACGTGTTAATAATTCAGATTTTTCAATCTACGGTTTAACGCCGATAAATCAGGTATTTTCATGCGTCACAGCAATACTCGGACGTAAATCTTGCAAAGCGATCCAAAATTAAAAACAGCAAATACCCATCAATTTGTTTCGGTCTTTTTATTTCTTCTTTTCTGTTATGCTACATAACCAATATCAACTTTTTCATTCGCAACTCTTGCCTAAGGTAAGTCGGGAAATCCAAATTTTATTTCAATTTTGTTTAAAACTGATTTGACACATCAGTTGACAGCAGAAATTAGAATTTCGTGCCTCTTGATTGAGGCGGTAAGTTGAAAATTCTTCATTTTCTGAATTTGACAGAAATTTGACAGAATCGTTGACAGATTTTATCTTGACAGATTAGTTGACAGCATGTTCTTTTTATCAATATTCCAAAATTTGATTTTCCCACCATTAAATCCAAGTTGGAACTTCAAATATTTTTTACATTGAACAAAATTTGTTGACAGATTACTTGACAGAATGAAATTTGAAATGGTTCTCTAACTGTGAAACTCTGTTTTTTTTTCATTTTTTGTAATTTTTTCTATCATTTCACGATGGAAAATTCACGATAAATGTTACAAGATTGCACTCTCATTATGAACGAAATAATGGTACAAAAATTAATTAACCGCTTGTTTTCTGGCTCTTATTATATTGCTAAGAATGAAGTGATAAAGTTCGACTCTTGATTTTAATGGTCATCGAGCGTGGCGGATGAAACGGGGATCTGACTGCAGCCAACTCAAATGTCTAGCCTCTTAATGAGCGGCAGCCTTTTTCTTCCGCCTCTTCTTGTTTGTCAGGTCATTCTCTTAGCGATATCTGGTTTTTGAACGAGCGAGGGTTGCGCGTACATGCAGCGGTGCATTTAAAAAAAAGAGCGGAAATAAAAAATACATTATCACTGCGGTTCGAGGAAGAACTCAATTCACAAGGGACCGCGTTATAATTAAAAGTTGTACGATCCCTCGAGTTGTGGAAAATAAACTTTGAAATAACCAGCGTCCAGTCAAAAGCAGGTTTTCAATGGATTCTATTCGAATCAGATATAAAATAGACGAAACGTTTTTGTGGGAAAAAAATTGTCCAAAAATAAAAATTGACAAATGCGCAAAAAGAATCAGGGAAAATATCAACGAATGGTCAGACATAAAAATATTAATACAATTTAATCAGTTTTTAGAATAATGATTTCTTATCGAACGAATTTTTAACAATTTTAATTTGATGATAAGTTAATAAAAAATACAAATTTTTTACTCAAATCTTTTGCCGAGTAGGTAAACGAAAAATCAATCAGAACGTTCGAGTATAATTTCGTGTTCGCACGCCTAATGCATTATCTTCTTCACTCGTCATTAAGTCTGGAACCAAATGACAGAGGGACGAGGAAAAACACAAATGCATTACGAAAAACACATTTGCGCGCTATTTTTCCATTCGTTAGCTGAACATTAGCTCTCGGCTAAACGCTCGCTTCCATCCCTCCGCTTTTATTTGTCTCACCGCGAAATAACATTAGCAAAATGTTCCCTTATCATTCGACTGCGTGCTGCACGAAAATGTAACTAGAACGCAATCGCGCGTCATTTTTTTTTTTAATTTGTATCTACCACTGCAGAATCGCGTGTTCTGAAGTTATCCACAGTTCTCACTTTAATTAAACAATTGCACTTTCCACTGACGGGTTCTTACACGTCAAGTAGAA
The DNA here is from genome assembly GCA_030522925.1 of Trissolcus japonicus. Classification (NCBI taxonomy): domain Eukaryota; kingdom Metazoa; phylum Arthropoda; class Insecta; order Hymenoptera; family Scelionidae; genus Trissolcus; species Trissolcus japonicus. The sequence goes on from JAPYZS010000441.1 coordinate 11,173, forward strand.
TCATTGAAGTACATAATAACGATATAGAAATTGTTAATAAAAATGTTATTTTATAAAATATTCTATAAATTATAAATTCAAGATTCTTTTGTTTCAAAAAAATAAAATATGTTAAAATAAAATTGCTAGCTTATATAATTATTGGAAATTATTCCAATATTATTATTATTATATTATTATTCCAATAGTATTATTATTTATTATGTATATGGAACATCCTTAATTTGTTTTAAAAGAGATATCGATTTCTGGGCCACACGGAATGGTACTGTAATATCCCGTAGGATTTATGATGTTTGATAAAAATGATGCGGATGATTTGTTTTACCGAAGGTATTCTTCGTACAACATTAAGCAAACTATCTGTAGCATAAGCAGCTTTGTTCAGACTGCATGATATTGTCCAACATTCAGACAGAATTTTGCATGAATCCTCTTTGTATAATGCTTCTTTGTGCTGATTGCCTTAAGCTATTTGTCCAAATTGTACCGGATTTTCAGTATTGCGTATACGCAATACTGTATTGAGTCACAATTTTTTCATCGGTTAAATCATATGTGTGGAAGGTACGTCTCATGTCATTTTTTTTTCATTGTTTATATTTTTAGTTTTATATTGTTTTTCATTTTTTTTTAAATTTAATGATTTGTCATTGTTTTTTAATACAATTTTTTTACGCGATAGGAAAAATTTTAATTTGGAATTAAATTTTCTCGAAAATAAACCTGGAAACGAAAAAAAATTGTATTAAGGACTTTTTAAAGCTCTTGAAATTCTCTTTCTTTTGACGTATAACTCAAAAAAATCTAGAACATGACCGACATTGCTATAACAACTTTAAAAAAATATATATATAGAAATTTTATGTACACAAAATTAAAAAATTTATTTATCTGTAAACTTCATCTTTTATCTCAATTAAAAAACTCTTTTATGAGGTTTTTATCTCAAGCCAGATGTTTTTCTGAAAAACATTCACAATTTGATAGTATTGTCAATTTGTATGTTTTTTCATTGCTTGTTATCTCTTCTCAGAGATCAAATGTTTAATGCGATTGAAAAACCATTATTCAACTGCGATATATATCTTCTTGAATTCAATAAACTTGAATGAGACATTTAAAAAGATGTCAGCTCAATTTGTTCCGCGATCCGTTCGAAATCCTCGCAATTTCTCTCTATTTTCATTGATTTTACAGTCTCGTGAGTGGCTTCGTCTTTGTTTACGTCGGCGTTAGCATTTTTATCCATCGTCCAATGACAGATTTGACGTATGTACAGCATCGTCGGAGGGAAAAAGAAAACGACCGGTTCCATATGAAGTCAACTCAGCAGAGGGCGCCCCGTCCGATGACGTCATCATTCTATTATTATTTGTCCTTTTCGTTTACGTTTGCTAGTTTGCGACAACCTTAGGGACGATTCTGATTTTTTTTTTCATTTGTTTCATAACAATGACCATTTCCTGTCTCTTTTTCTTTTTGTCCCCAACAAAAAAGCTTATTTTGATTTTCAACAGTAATAAAAAATAGCTTTGACTTTTCCTGTTTTTCTTTCCTCAAAGTTGTTCATGGTCATTTGAAGGGTAGTAAACAAAAACAATGCAGGATGTTTCTGATTACTTTTCCAATGTTTTTTTTTTATTTATTTCTATTCTGCTTCAGTATAAGAAAAACTTTTATACTAATGTAAATAATGTTTCCAGCGGGTGGGGTTACGTCGCATTATCCAGTTACTTCTTAACATCTGCCCGACGTCGTGCGAAACACCGCCAAAGTTGTCCCAATGAAATTACGTTACTCCTGAGCGCGTGTACAAAGTGGTACAATGTCGCTCCATGTTGTCCGCCACTTTCCATGATATTTAACGCTCGCATTTGGATATTAGTACACGGCGAATGCAGTCGGGAATTTCACAAGGGCCATTAGCATGTTTCATTGTCGGAAAAAGAGAACGAATGTTCACAGCATCAAGAAGCTTTCAACAAAATAACTTTTGTCTTTGATACCAAATCACGAGCTAGTTATTTAATTATTTGCCTTACTATAGGAAAATATTTCGATTAGGTTTCACTGTTAAACAGTTGGTGTAATGCTTAATTAAACATTTCTAATGAACTACAACGGCATAGGGTTTTAGCTCGGGAGATCAAGGACCCAGTGAAAACAATAGTCAAGGATTCGAATCCTACCACCTGCCATTTTTCCAAAAAGTTTAAACACAACACGACGGAAAAAATAGAAAAATATGCGATTGAGATTGTATAAAAAAATACAAAAATAATTTCAAATAAGCCCAAGAATAAATATTAAAAAAAATAATGGTACTAACAACAAAGCACAATAATAACACATACTAGGAGAAGAAAACAAACAAAAGTAATAATAAGAGTATTTAGCAAATAGTATTAATAATGAAATAATAGTAATAACAATAACGAACTATAAAAATATAAATTCTGAATGTTTGGGGAGAAGCAGCAATTCTCATAATTCAAAATGAATGTTCAAATTGAAATACCAACAATCAAAGAGAATGAATTCAAAGTCGGAATAATAAAATTTCCCCGTAAATCACTTCAAAGATAGACAGAAATCGTAGTGAAACGTGTTCCGTTATTTCGTGTTAGAAAAGAGATTTTGTCCAGAAAATGAAGATTGAATATTTGATTGTTCGATCAAATTTTCGTAATCTTAATCTCTGGTGATTCCATCTGCACCTTAAGATTCGCTCGAAATTTCGTGCGCGTAAACGATTTCGCCGACCGATGATGGCGCTGGAATCGAGTTATGCAAAATAGATTTCACATTAAATAACCATCATTGCCCGTAGCGATGAGCATCACACAGTGGCACAAACTTGGCGAATGTTATAAACTCATGACGCGATTCAACGGCGTGCTCGTACGTCACCACCTGACTCGGGCCAAACCTTAGCCAAAATGAGTTACTTTGTTCCAACTAATTATTTATATGAAAAAACATCCAAAGTTCAGGAAAAACCGAGCTAAATTTTTGAAAATTTTTTTTATAATAAACAATAAAAATGTTGATGACAATTGTATGACAAAGTGTGAAAGTAATCAAACTGATTGTTTACATTCAAACAAAGATAATATTTACAAAGATCGTATTTTTACATTTTCAAAAATGTAAATAAACCAATTATTCACATTTAAAATAGGATAAAAGACCGAATGTTAATATTTTAAAAGACGTAAACACACCGATTGTTTACATATGAAAATTGTAAACATAACGAATGTCTATATTTGAAAAACGTAAACATATGTATTTTTACATTTTACAAACGTAAACATACCGATTGTTTACATCTAAAATGAGATATGAACACAAATTTATTATAATAAAAAAACGTAAACAAACTCATTGTTGGATAAGATACAGGTCGAAAAGGTAAATTAACAAATTGTTTACATTTTAAACATTTGAACGAACCAATTGTTTGAATTGTAAAGGTAACAAAACAGATATTTCAGTTTACAAAAGTTAAACAGACCAATTGTTAAAATTAAAAACAAATTAACTGCTTACAATTTTTTGAATGTACACAAATTTTTTTTTTTTTTTTTAGTATTTTTGAACATATTTCTACAAAATGAAAAAAAAACAAGCCCATTCGAGATAATTACAATGACGTGGTTATTATTATGCAATTAAAATGCGGAACATTTTATTTGCAATTGCGGCATACGGTGTGAAATAATTAATATATAGGGCGTTAAATGAAGTTGGCCCGACGATTTTATTCAAAGGATTTGGCTGCGAGTTTGTAATGTTAATGCAATCAAGCGGGGTCCGCAGTCGACGTTACCGCATTTTACAGAAGCAGTATGCACAACGCCCACCGCAACGAGATTACGCGTTTGCACTGAAAAACAGCGCCGTCGTTAATTCGGTTAACGTTGTGAATCGCGACCCGTGTTCTTATTCTTGAAAAACCGTTCGCCAAATATTTGATCCGCTTAAATACACCCGAATCAAAATTTCAATTTGGGTTTCGTTCCTTACTTGAACCAGCGCTTGATACAATCCAGCCAATATTTGACCAATTTCAGGATTAAATCAATAAATTTGAATTCCGTCACACAATTTATGGTATCAATTTTTTTTTTCATTTTCATTGATTAATCGATTGATATCTAATAAAATTTATAATTCTGTATCGAATTAGTTTGATTTGAATTTCGCACCAGAGGCTATAAATCTTGTTTAAAAATAGAATATGCTAATTGGTGTTGTTATTTTTTTATAGCGAATGAAACTCGAGTCATTATGTAGTAGTTTTAAAAAAAAAATTGAACGGTGATTGGGGATGATGAATGAAACAGCCATGATGACAGCGTTTTCTTAACAGGGTCATGTAAATACCTTTTCACACTCCCTATCCGGACTAAATAAACATATCAAAATGTTTGCGAAACAAAATAATTTCTCAAAAGTGACAGAACAAATCATTTCAAATTTATGTTTGAATGAGAAATATGTCATATGTTAATTTGTATACCTATTTTAATGCCATCTTATATTTATTTACAGTATTTATGTAAACATTTATATTTGTTTGTTTACATTCAGCTTTCATAAACAATCGTTTTCTTTGTATTTTTCCTACATAAACAATTGGTTTGTTTACATTTCAAAAGTTTTTTTATTTTCACATGATTCATTGAATGTTACATCAACAACAACAAACTGTTTGTATTCTAGAGAGATAAATTCGCACCAAGTTGAAGAGGCGTAAATGACGAATCTGCATTGGTTTGTCGTTTGCAATAAGGATCGTCTGTAACGAGAGAACGTTAAAAGATATAAATCATGGACGGGTGTGCGATATACTGTCTTGCCAGTATCACCAGCATGTGGAAAGACGAATGTCTCGGCAGGTCTGAACGTGGAAGTGTAAACATCACGCGATAAATCTTTGATACACAACAACAAATCCGGGATGGAAAGAAAGAAAAAAATGGTGTACTCCAGGCTGCGCTGTGAAAATGCCGATAATAATCGCAGCGCAGCGCCTGTCAGAGTGCTGCGGAAGGAAGTCGAAAGTATTTAAGAGTGCAAACAAACTGAGATTGTAAATCATTGTACTGCACTAACAGTTAACGATTTTCGTGTCGAACAACCTTCAACAAATACCACGGAAAGGGACGAATATAAACTTTACTCTTATTTTTTTTCGTTGAAGTTGCCTAGTGTTTATTTTCGATTGCCTTTGATAATTAAAAAAAAGGTAAACAAAAATTCAAAGTTGTTCTTTTTGTATGATCGCTAACGATTTCAAGCAAAAGGTAAACAAACTTTTGAGTTTTTATTTATAAAATTATAAACAAACAACCCTTCAAAGTGTTGACTTTGTTGATTACTCATGTTCCAAAAAATGTAAACGAACTTCTTTACATGACCCTGATTAACTTAAAAATATAATTTAAAATGTAAACAATCTTCATAGGAAAAAATAATTTTGAATTACAAATCGATGGCTCGTACGAAGACTGTGCCATTTCAAAATTTCCAATGTTATTTTAAATTTTGAATTGGCACAGTCTTCGTACAAGCCATTGAAATATTGTTAAACAATGTGTGAAAAGAAAAGATTTTAAACGAGGAGTTTCGGTTTTTGTTTGATATTTCAATATCAATATATTTGAAAAAAAATTTAACATATAAAAACATTCCAAAACATTTATTTTATTAATAAAATGTTGGCTCTACACCAAAAATTACGATTTTCGCCACGATTATTTATATTTTTATGGAGCTACAGGCGTTATGGAAAAGGCCTATATATTGAAAGGTTGTAGGTCACGCGCGAGTAAACAATGCTTGCGATGCAATTTAAGGCGTGGTTGAGAGTGGTTCTGATGCAGGACGGAAGACAACGAGTCTTGGTACGTACGCAAAACCACTTGTCGTCGGCAAAACAGCACGTCGAAGCGAGACAAAGCGGACTCAAAACAAGCTTGCCGTAAAATCGATATTCAATAATTACTGTCAGCTGACATTTATCGTGTTACCCAGTTTGGTTCAATCGACACAAGCTTACAGACCAATTTTAACGTCTCAGCGATTTCCATTATTTAACATCATTTCCATGGAATTCAAATATCAAACGAAATTAAAGTTTTTTTACAGACAATGTACAACGCTTAAATTCCCCAGGTTCGGGGTTTGTTTGGAAACGAAACAATAGCATTGCTTTTGATAAAGAAGAAAAAACAAACAAAAATAAAAACAAAAAATAGAATGTGCAGATGAATAAAAAATAATTTTATCACCCAATGAAAAACTGTGATCTTTTTCTAGTGAACATATTTGTCATATGTTTATTGGCAACATAATTTTTTTAATTAAAATTAAAAACTACTTGTCTATAATTAATTTTCTTTTGTATGGCGCGATTCTGTTCAGCATCAACGAATTAATCACACCGTCGAGAACAACGGCGTTATAGTGAAAATACTGTATAAACTCGTTGATAAATATTAGAAAGAAATTTTATTAATATTCTGAATACAATTTATTGACGCGCGATGAAGTAATAATTACATGCAGTTATTCATTCGGTGGGATTCAATAAATTGTTGCGATAACAATTCGGTCGTGAACGCTGTTCAATTAATATTTATGAAATTTATATTATCACGCGACATCGGCGACCTGACAACAATCTAAATTAATTTACAAAAACATGCGCAAAATATATCATCCGTCCAATTGTTTTGTTACTTTATTATCATTCGGTGTATTCGATGAATTCAGTTTTAATTGAAATCTCATTGAACCTTCGATTCCCAGTAATTTGATTTTAAATTCTCTGATTTTCACACGCAAAAGTGATTCGTTTCATTTAAAAATAATGCAAAATGAATAATTAAGAGCTGTATTTTTATTTAATTTTACTTGAATTGAATCGGGATATTTACATGTTGAACACAGCATGAAATATTAATTCAAATTTTCTCAGATTAAATTTTTGAATTGTACTGATGAATGTAAATTTATTCGTATGTCAGTAAGTTTAGGAATCAAAATACGATAATGCCCGCTCGATACCGCACCCAGCTTATCATATTTCTTGCGCTGCATTATCATAATCCATTTGGTCATGTTATCTCTTTAACGATGATTTAGATTTGTATTCGTTTTACCATAATTCATTAAAAATAACAACACACCCTCCTTGGTATTTCGAATTTCCCTTTCCAAAGTCCAAACGAATAAGATTCCACGTTCTTACACTTTTAAATCTACCGCCAAAAGTTCTAGACATTTCTAAAATCACCTAGTCACAAAATTTTGAATTTCCTGCTCAAAAAGAAAACTGACGAACAAATAAAATTTCTGCATATTCAAAATTCTTGAATTTCAACATGTTTGCATTTCAAAATCCTCATTTTTTTTTATTTCTCCTAGTTGGAAATTCCTAAAAAAAGTAATGCGGGTAAACAAATCTCATAGTTATTACGAATCCGTAAATGTACGTATTCAGTGGCGAAAATGTATCATCCGGAATATAAATAAACCGGCAACGTTGCGCGCTTTTATCATATAATTTTCGTTCAGCTTATCTGAATCGCGCGTCTTTTGCTGCTTCCTCTCTTTACTCGAATTATACCCACAATAATCCGTTCTAAATTCTGTATATATGGTTCTGCATTTTAACAAGTTAGAAAACAAGATTTTCATAATTTCAGACAGTCGGAATTGTGTTTGGAAAATAACATTAAAAAACGCACAGATTCATTTTATGTTATATAAATGAAGAAGACAATTTTTACTTGGGAATAAAATCTGATGTGAGTTTGTCTTTGTTCGCAGCAGCCCAGAACGTGATGGTGAGCATAAACCCGCGAGGCCAGTCTACGGTAAAAGTGGGATCAAATCTGTCCATCCTGTGCGAGGCCAAAACTCCTTTAAGTTTATGTCGTGTGGAAATCCCGGGTGAGAGCAGTATGATATTGTCACCAGGCCAAGACGAGGCGGGATTCATTGAGTATTATGGTGAGGGTCTCGAAAGAGGCCACTGTGGTGCCAAACTTGCCCGGATCGAAGAACGCCACAATGGAACATTTAAATGCTTCGTTGTACCTGCAAATAGTCGAATAGAAAGCACAGCTTCTCTAGACATCGTCATCGCAAGTAAGTTCAACGATAAAAATTCAAATTTCCCGACATTTCCCGACAAATTTTTAATGGAGAAAATAAAATTTTCAAATTTTTAGTACTTTCCCGCCACAATATAAGCGGGAATTGTCAATTTTTTTCAAAATTGTACATTTCAAAATTTAATTTCTTGAACAAATTTGAATTAAGAGTTGTTTTCCGGGAACAATCTGATATAATTCGAGTGGAAGTCGTCTGATTTTTTAATTATAATTAAAGAAAGACACCACTTTGATTCGTTTAGTATTATTCTATTAAGATGATGATCAAAAGACCTTTGAGAATTTTTTCATTTAAATTTTAATTATTTGAGTTCACATAAATTCGTTGGTAAATAAAGAAAACTTACTTTTTGACAATATTTATAACGATCTCCGTTTTCAACAACATTTTAATCTATTAAAATGTGACTTTTCAGAGCCGCCAGAAAAACCCGAACTGATCGTTAGCCCGTATTCTATCAGGTCAGGTAGAAAAAGTTACAAAAAGGGAGAAAGGATGGAAGTGAGTTGCATATCTAGAGGCGGACAACCACCAGCCAACTTGTCCATCTTCTTTGGTAAGATTTTTCCACAATTTTAAACTCCTTTCTCTGATTTATTTTTTGGTTCAGATTTTTAGAACGAAAATGTATAAAATAAGATCGCCAGTGTTAAGTATATTTAAATATTGGTGTCAAATATAAAATTATTCATTCAACATTTTCAGATAGTTCATTTTTCAACTTTTTTTAAATATTTGTTGTTTCTTCAACTTGAAATGGTCTTTAACATGGACATTTTTTTTACAGGTGATGAATTCTTGAAACCAGAAGAGCAGATGCATCACTACAAGTCAACGTACGAAACTCCAAAGGCCATGGTGAATGTTTCTCGCGTTCTAGATTCGACAGACAACGGAAAAACTCTTACTTGCCGCGCCACTCACATGGCTTTGGAAAGACCAATCGAAGATTCAATGGAAATCGAAGTGAAATGTACAAACCTCAGTTCCAAATAATGTTTCTTGTAAAATAAATTCTCATTTCTATTCAACTCGTTATATAAATGATCAATTAAAACTTTTGGGTTGAAAAATGAGTTTTTTCTTAACAGATACAAATAAAATTGATCTAATGATTCTTTTTGATTTGTTAGTTCCACCGACTCCACAACCAACGATTCATCAATTCGGATTGATTGTTGGCGAACGAGGAACCATCAATGTCACAGTCTATGCTAACCCACGACCACAATTCACATGGCGCATAGGGGACGAAAACATCAAGCTGGGCAGAACTGACGAAAGTGGACGTTTGCAAACTTCTTCTGATATCAGTTTGGTAAGTTTTAATCCTTTGTTTAACAAACTTCACCTTCAGCATCATTAAAACCAATTCATTTTGATTGTCAAAATTAATCAATTCAAATTTCTACTACTCTCCCGCCAAAATTCGGGCCCGAAATTATTAACGATTTAAATCGCAACCAGAGTTTGATTGTTTTTTATTTTAATTTTTAAATTGTAGTACTTTCCCGCCTGAATTTCGGCGGGAAAGTACTAAAAATTTGAATTGTAAAAACAATACGTCCATTAACTTTAATTATAAATGTGTCCAACTTCCCGCCTGATTTTGGGCGGGAAACTATTGAAGATATGAAATGGAAAATATAATGATGAATTAATTTTCAGGGACGAGGAGCGTGGAGCGTAATTTTAACAATTGACAGCGTGCAGAAATCCGATACTGAAAAGGAGTACATTTTGGAGGCGCGCAACAACGAGGGCGCATTCGAGTATCGCATTCTGTTATCGACTTCAAGCCAGCCCGTTGGTGAGTGTTCGACTAAAGATGAGAATAAAGGTCCCCGTATATGTCACATCATACACAATGCATGATCGTTGAACGACTATAGGTGTTATGCTTCTCTCACACGTCATAAACGCCCGAAAATTCCTTCTCTGGCAATAAAAAGTACGTGATGAAAGTCGCCTGTCGTGTCAGCGTATCAAAACTGCGTCGCGCGGTTTCTTCTCGCGTTCACGCGGGACTCGAAAAATGCTCGCGTGACGAAACAGCGTATTTCATCTCGCATAAATATTTAAGCACTTTTATTTCCATCCCTTTTGAAATCAACAAAATAACTTTTATCAAATTCAAAGCCACCACAACGAAAGTTTTCTTCATTGCTCAATTTTTTTTTCAATTTAAATTTCCCAATATCTGGAAAATTGAATTGATGCTCAATCAAATCCTCTATTTTTGTATGGAAAACGAAATGCGCTGGTTTGCACCACGACGTATGTGCAACTCCGTCACAAAAAATAACACTCCAAATCATTCCTAACATTTACCATACAAAAAAGAAAAAATTTTAACTTGTGCCATTATTAATTATTCGTGATTTCTAACGATTATCCTTCACCGCATGCTTTCACGCAGGAGCGTTCAGTCACTTCTATGGTAAGCTGTCTGAACACATGCACGCACTAGGTAATGCCATTCTTCATTTAAAAACCTTTCTTATTCCATTAAATTGTATTCAGTTCGATTCGATCAATTTGAAATTTCCATTCATTTTCTGTTTGAGAACTCGTTCATTAAAACTGCGCTTTTGTACCAATCCAATTTGTGCTATCTAAAAATTGTTACACATACAACCGATGTGCTTTTGTCATAAATAATAATGTTTGTCTCAAATTTCTAACTAACATTGAATTTCCATGATGATGTTTTTTATTTTGAATTGTCCTTTTGTATACTTTCTGTTTTCAATTTTAAAACACCCTATAATTTTATTTCGTGTTGTATTCAATGAAACATGTGAGATACATTTTTTAAAACATTTTCCAAAATTTTAGGTGTTGAATTGGACGCTGGATCGATCATCGGTATCGTCATCGGCGTGATGGCTCTGATTTTAGCAGTGTTCCTAATGATTTTCGCACGTGCAACTGGTCGCTGGTGTTTCGCAGGTGAGTCTGCTCTGTACGGGCTTATCGTACCGTAAAATTTCCCATTTTGATGTCCATCATTCCAAACATTTTTCATTGTACCATACAACAAAGCAACGAAAAATAACGCACTGGAATTCATTTTCAGATGTCTTGATTTTTTAATATAAAAATCAATCCTTAAGAAGTTTAAATAATATTGGTTCAATAATCATTTAAATTTCGTTTTTGATTGGATCCCCCACAAACTTTCGGTTCCTCATTTGTCCAAATTTTGTTTCGTTACATTTTGTTCATTTATTTTTGTTTCTAATGAAATTAAGACATCTCAAAATTGATTCATGTACGGCCGTTAATTGCAACGACCTCAGATCTATCGAGGAAATTGGAAAGTTATGTGTGCAAGAATTCAGCACGAATTATAACGAGCCATACATTACTTCATGCCGAAACGATACATTGTAATTTAATTAATTATCTATAAAGGTTCTTGTTTGTTGCTCGAGTCTGTAAGGAATTAATAAATTATGACAAAGTTCATTAGTGATAACAACTAGTAATCAGGGTTGAACCATTTTAATGTATCTTTAAGTGAATTATAAACATTTTTGCTCGATTAATAAGTAATGTTCGAGGCGTTCAGCAATTATTTATCAAATTCTAATTTAAATTTCTTGCCTGCGGTAAATTCAAATTGAAATTTGCAAATTTATTTGGAATTGAAATTTGAAAATTTAATTGGAATTGTAAAAATTTACAAAAAAAATTTAAATTTAAAGATTAAAGAAATTTCCTTTCCAATGCGAAAAAAATTGTTTATAGTTCACTTAAAAAACAGGAAAGAAAGCTTATCTGTGAAAATTACCGGAGGGTGAGATTTTGTGAGAATTAGTGGCTATTGCTGATGCAAAGTATAATCGTGCGAGCTAATTTATTTGTACGTATATGATGTCTTGTGTGTTGTGCCGCTACCGATAGGACAGCATGCGAGTCGGGCCAAATAAAGAATATGGAGAAACAACAATATTAACCCGTACGATTGAGTACTCTAGGCATGACACTGTCCAGGGGTAAGTCGCCTCAGACAGCAAAACATTGTCCGTCTTGCCCTAGCAGTTTGTTAATTTCGATATCACAAACTTTTCACAAAAACATCAATCATTTTCACATCATTTTAATATTTTTTTCTCTCAACCGCGACACCTGGTTTTTGAATTCAAACTCAAATGTAATTTTAAATTTTCCGCTTAAAAATATCGACATAAGATTCAAATTTGAATTTTCTGCCTAAGATTAATGGCGGGAAATTTGAATTTTCAACCTGTAAAAGTTGGCGGGAAATTTAAATATTTTACACTTGCGAATATGAATTTTCCGCTTAAAAATATTGGCGCGAAAATGTCCCTTCTTCAAATTTCAATCGATCGCTTTCATTTCGCATAACATCAAAGATCATCTAAAATCTCGGACTAAGCCGATTTTGAAAAGTGAAAGTTGCGCTAGTTTTTTTTCTACAAGCAATCGCTCAAAATCGGTAAAGGCAAGCAAAGTGTGGTTTTTTACAAGATTATTTTTTTTTGTTTTGAAATTCTTAACATTTTTTATTTTTCTTCAACAATATTCAGGACCGAATTGAAATCTAACTCTTTTAATTAAAGAAATTAACAAAATAATAAAAATTAAAATAAATTCAAACAAATATTTTCATGCATGAGAAGAAATTCAGTTCTGAAAGTGCACGTTTCATCTTTCTCACGTTTATTTTTTTCCATTTTGATATGTGTTTGTCGACATTTAACCTCAAACTTAGCTGTCATCATCAATCTTAATGTTTGCATTTTTGACTTGTGCTTGTTCTGATAAACTCTATTTTTCAGTGAAAATGTATATTTTTGCCTGTTTATGTATTATTTTTTCTACTCTGTTTATTTTTTCATTCCAAGTCGTCATTCTTAGACTAAACAGCTGTAGTCACTCAATTTGATATTCATTGTTTTGTATATATACCATTATTTTTAATTAGAAAATATTAATTATGTTCGTAGTCGTAGGCCAGCTATCGTACATTCTACAATTAAAAAAAAACCAGTTTACAAATTCTAACCTCAAAATTCTATGGGCCCATTTAAGGTTACCGACTGTTGGTAAAGCAAAAGAAACGTTGAAAAAATTAACATTTTCAAGGGTTTTATACATATTTTTCAATTAGGATACTAACATCATCTGACTTCAGATAAAATTAACTGATGTTTGGGGTTTTGTTTATAGCAATATTTCAATTACGTGTTTAACATTTTCAATTTCATCGTTGAATATAAAAAAATAATCAACATTCAACTAGACAGTTTCAGTTATAATTTCACTGTCAATCATCTTATTATTAAGATACTAAGAAGGATTTGTTGATAAAAAAAATGTTTCACCCAAGTGAAATTTCAATATCTAAATCTGGCAATTTGAATTTGCCGCCAATTTGGTTGCACAAAGAATAGAAATTGAATTGTTTAAACGTTTTTGGAACGTTTTTACAATGAAAATTTAAAAATAAATATAATTCATCATTTTGAATCTCCCGCCAAATCAGTTTTTTGAAACGTGATATCTACCTGTTCTTTGTAGTAATAACAATTTCTCCAACAATTTTGTGAATAAAACCAATAACCCGAGTTTATTTGGAAAAACCAAATTTATTTACAAAAAATTTAAATTGATTAATTTTTGAAGAAAAACCTAGTCCACACTTTTGCCTTGACCGATGGTGGCGTTGCTTGTTGCAGCGAGGCGTCGAGGCGACGAAGAGGCGGCAGGTGGCGCTGGCGCGGGAAGTGAGGCACACATAACACCGGGCGACGAGGATTATGACCATGAGGACCCGCACATCATCGGCGAGAAAATAGCTCATGGCGGACAGGAGAACCCCATCCACGCCAGCACCGAGTACGTCAACGGACGCAACGACATCAAGAAGGACGAGAAAACCGACACGCCCGTTTAAACGTAACCTAACTTCCACTTTCTGCCATACCATTACCAGCTTGGAGTCGACCAACGCAAAAGTTTCAACCCCTCATATAGATGGCGCTGAGAGCTGAGGTCACGTCGAGTTACAAAGTTACAACTAGCGCCATCTACGTATCCCCACAACTGGCATCAAAAAGCTAATTCCAAAAAGGTGCCATTTTTATTGGGCCGAGCTGTTGGATGTGCTTTAACTGGAAAATTCCCATTCAATTTTCAAACAAGATAGCGCTCGTTGAAACAAAGGGGAAGCCCTGACATCCAGCGCCATCTGTTGACACGACTCCAAATTGCCCGCGCTTTTTGATTCTGTCTTAACAAACTTTCCTCAAATCCCGTGACATTTTCCACCTGCACCTCTCTGTCTTCCCCTGATATCCAACATTTATGTAAACAATGTTTTACATATTCATTATTTTTAACAATTAACAATTTAAAAACAATTGTGCGTGTAACTATTAATTAATTGTGAGAACAAACAAGTACAGATTTATTTTCTGCGACGTTTTGTTAGGACGGATTTACAATTGATGTTTCAAAGATAGGTTAAGAAAAATGTGTACATTTCTTACATAAAATGGACTATCAGGGTCGCCAACCGACGAGCAGTAATACCAACCTGAGAACTCGAAGTGTCTCAAGATGTAACGAAAAACAAAAAGGACACTTAAAATCTAGACATTGAAAACTGCCACTTTTCTTGAAATCGGCGAAAAGCGAATCATGATCTACTTCGCTGATTCTGTAAATAGTTTTTAAGACAAGGGATAAGAACAATGATTGCAGCTGCGCATCGCGATCTCGTTCACCATTTTATTTAAATCCTAGTTGATAAGTTACCGACGCGAGCGTCGAAATTTTATGAGATGAATAGTAAAGGAAAAGAGCGAATAACCAATGGTAAATGATTTAAAAAAAACAAAAAAACCGATGACGATCCAACAATCTATCAGAACGAGACATTTGCACTTCGAGAGATGTATTAATATTGTTAAACTAAGTATTTTAAGCTTAAGATGGCGCTTTGCTCCTGGCACGACCACATCTCAAGTTCAACCATTTTTCAATCTTTAATAAAAATAAGAAAGGTTTTTTTCACTCCTCAAAATTTCTCTCTCTTGGCGCCAGGAGCAAACGCACGAGTTTTAAAATTTAAGCATTACCGCAAGTACATTCCATTTGTTTTTAATTTCTTTATAGTCCGATCAGTATTATTGATCGAAAATTCGAATGGTTGTAATTTATCGCTCATTTCTCGTACCGTCCTTAGATTCCTAATTTATTGCAATTAATCGTGTAATTCTTTTTCTATGTGACTTTATAAGGGGCTATCCATAAATTACAAAATCAAGTTTTTGGATTTTTTTAGACTTCCCCTCCCTCCAGTGTAAGCAATAGTAATATTTCACAGACTCCCTCCCCCTCTAAATTACAACAGTGAACGTATATTATATATCACCAACCTGATTCAATCAATCATCAACCTGTGTTCACTCGTTTTGTAGCCAATCGTTTATTGATTTGATGGCAACATAAAGACGATAAAATTTGCAAGTTGCAATTACTGATAACAGTTTGAAAATTATATTTTGAGCGAATTTTTTTTGATTGCTTACGTATTTTACATTGATGACCCCCACACATAAGAAGACGTAAGAAATCGACCAACCCTCCCCCCCTCCCCCTTAACGTGTTTACGTAATTTATGGACGACCTCTAATTTCGTTTTTTAATTTAAAATTTTCGAAACCGTTACTGGATGTTATATTAGACATAAGTAACACCTCTTTTTGAGGTGACTTTACTTATCCAAACCTAACCTCAAGTTGACGACAAATTTTACAAAATAGGGCTGAACCAATTTAGATATAACTTAATCTTAATTTTTAAGTTTCTATAATACGTAGGGTTGGGGTAACAAAACTCTAGAAAATTTAGCCTCGGTCTCGTTCGATCAGTTGATGCTAGAGGGCGCCACTTGAAAATTCCAAAAATCAATTTCAGACATAACCTCAATAGAATTTTTACTCTCAAGATAGATTTTTTTTCTGTCGATCGATAAATCCGAGGCTAAATTTGGTACGGCAATTCAGAACAATAAAATTGTTGAGCACTTTGTAATAGGTTTTTCTACGATTCGATTTTGTAGATTTTGTAAAACTTTGATATGATGATTTTTCTCAAAATGTGTTTTGTACATTTGATATTCATCGACCCAACCCTGAAAATGCAATAGAAATTAATCGAATGACTGTTAATAAATATACCAAAATCGATATTGCGCATGTCGATTGTTTTTGACAAAAAAATATAACCAATGTTCGATGTTAATCCGATGATATTTGTCACGATTCTATTAGCCTAGATTTTTTATCACTTTGTATTTACCAATTTTCTAAAGTATCGCTTTTCTAACAACTAATACACCACCAACACAAAAACACGCGAGGGTGGAGGATAGATGGCGCCACTTTCAGTCACGAAACTAGCCACACCTACTCTGTCTAACCTCAAAGTGACTAAAATTCCACCCAAATCAATCAAAATAAAAAAGTACATTGGAAAATAACAAAAAATATAATACAAAAAGAATAAATATAAAATATATAAATAACATATCAACTTCTGGCTGGAAAAATGTACCGATACTTTTAAAAATTGGTGTTTTTTTCAAAATTTGTGAAATCAATGAAATTTAACTTCTTTTCAAAAAAGAAATCAGCCTTAATTGAAAAAGCCTTTGTAAAAAAAATCATTACGGATCTTCGAACAAAGCGTAGAAGAAGAAGACTGGATTGTCTTAATTTCTTTTATGTGTTGTATATATTAGAAAAAAAGAAGAAACGCAAAGGAAAAATGTGAAGGAACTATTATACATGATTACAATATTAAAAAAAATAATAATTGAATAATAGTAATGATATATGATGCGTCGCGGGACTCATGGCCCTCTGCCAATCAGCGTTCGGCGACCGGCTGTTATTCATTTTTGAAAATGAAAAAAAAATACAAAAAATATATATAAATATATATACACATTAAGAAATAATGTATTGCTTAACTCGATGGTTAATGGATTCACCGGCATATGGCACAGAATTAATAACTATAGCAAGTACGAATCGAAATAACGAAAAAATCGTTTTTTATAATGTTTCAATGTGGAGGATATTACAAAAAAAATCCATGTCAAAAAGAAAAAAATTGTTCATTCGTCGTTGTCGTCGATTTTGTCATTTTTTCATCCCCGAATTATTTAGTTTAACGTTTTGCGGTAGGAAATAGTTCTTAAGTGCAACAAATTGTACAATCATTTTCAACAGTTCTCGAAGAAATAAACGTCTTTTTTTTCTATCAAAAAAAAAACATTGAATTGTATTATTCCATTCTCACCTGACAATTAATTTTCTTTTTTCATTCACTATCTCATGAATGTTTCTGTTTATTTTCATTTAATTTCACCTATGATTGTTATATTCCATAAACTAATAGAATTTACAAACATTTTTTTATTTCATCGAATCAGTGAACATTTCCATTAATTGACATACTTTTGTTTGTCGTATAGATAGGCATCTATTCTAAAAAGCAGCATCCGTGAAAAATTTTGATTGACAGTTTGATTGGATTTGATTTGATTTGATGAATGTGTAAAAATAAACCATTCCAATAACTTTTATCAATTGAAAGTAACGTTCTTTGGGATGGGAGAAAATGAAATTAAATGAAGTACTAATTTTCGCAACAATTTCTGAATGCAAAATAATTATTTTCGGATCAAAATTTCATTTTACGTTAATTTTTTAACTCATTATCCCGGAATGATGGACTTCGTTCTTTTTTTCCCTTTTTTTAAGAAAAAAAATTGGCCGATCAAAATTCACAAAATTTAATTTTTTCAGGCCGGAACATGCCGAGGGCAACCGGAGAATCGTAAGTTGAAATATTTGTGAAATATTTTCGTCTGCACGTTTAAATTTGGTTTTAGTTGCAATAACCTTATATTATTACACACAAAAAGGAGTTGCAACATTGCACTTGTAACTAATATTTGACTTTGTGAGTTCCGGGCAAAAGTTTAGCTGAGTTTATAATGAGAGAAACGAGAGAGGTGAAAAAATGGAGCAGGAAAAACGATTTTCAAGTGTGATCTAGATTAGTTTGCATGACTCGCACATTTTCAGAGACTTAGCGGACCCGCCAGAGAGCGTTAATCTTCTGCGCTTCCACAAATCCAAAACAACCGAAGCCAATGTGCGAAGGCAAGAAGCACTTTATATTTCTGTATCTGCTTGTTTTGCAATTTCGCTTTTGTTTAATAAACTTCTTCCGCTTCTCCATTCTTTTTAATTTATTTCTAATTTTTAGTTTTTACATTGTTTGTTAAACAAATTTTATTTTTCTCGAGCCCGTGTATATATAAAATTATAATTTTCTTTTAACAATGTCATCCACATTTACAATTCAACTAAAATAAAATAAACACAATTGAACGTTACGTAAAAAATATATTTTAATGATTAATTTTCAATGAGTAACATTTTTTATTAAAAAAATTTTAATCACGGTAAAAAATATTCTACTCGTTACGAAATGTAGATATCAATTTTTTTCACTTTTTTGGAAAAAATTTGCTAATTAGTGGAGATTAAAGCGAAAAAAAAAAATTAAACAAAAAATTTCTTTTGAAAAAGAACGTTACGTCAAAGTAGAATTTGATACAATTTAGTGACTCGCAATTCGTCGAATGTACTTCGCGTGGATTAATATAATTATCTTGTCGTTACGCATGCTCATAAGCTGACAAAAAATACAATGACGTCGAAAATCGATCAATCTTTTGATCTTCAACTTCACCCACAATCAGTCAATCTTAATGTTCAATTTTTTCAATCTCAAAAAATGAACGCAATGATTTACTTTTATAAATTAAGATAGGGAAAAAGTGTATTTTTTTAAGTAAACTAAACCTTTGCAATTAATTTTTTTATACTACAAAAATATAAATAAATTAAATTATAAATTGAAAAGGAAATTGAAAGAAGAACAAAAATAAAAAAATTATCTACTTTCGAAACTCAGAATAAAGTGCAGGAAAATATTTTTCTACAAAAAATATTTTCTACTTTTTTCTGGCACTAATTATGACATAACTATAATTCTCAACAATAGTACGTAAACAATGCATGACATTATCACAAAAACAGATACAAAACGAAAATGTACATGGAAAAAAGGTTATCACATTGAATTCATGAATATGTATTTATCGTCACATAATTAATCACACGTCGAGCGGCGCAATTATCACTCTATTAATTATTACATCCGCAATAAATCAAAGCTTGCAAAAATTAGGTTAGACGGTGCATAATCGATGACTAGAATCAGCTCATTTTACAGCCACTTGCGTGTGTATCATGCAGACTACCAAACGACCAGCTCCATCACGTGATCGAAATAAGATCATTTGTTGAATTCAATAGACGAAATATTTTTTTCTATCGATTGATTATTTTTTTCGTTTTTTAAACAGAAGCGATACGGAGAGTGGAAGGTACTCCAGGAGCGAAGTAGATAATCCACAGGGTAGAAGGAAATCTAAAAATCAGTTTTTACAAATCTTCAAATATAAGAAGGATAAAGTTTCTGGGGCAGATACAGATACCGTTAGAACTATCGTTACACTGGACGAGGAAAAGGTATGTTTTGTTTTACAAGTATTGATCCATTTCATTCATTTATTTAATTTTTAAATTCTGAAGTATACAATTTTCTATTTCAAAATTCATTTTTAAATCGTTGAATTAAATACATTGCTTATAAATTTAATTCATTAATTCATACATTGACTTTTTTGAAACTCGTAAGGAAGTTCAAACAAACTTCTGGATTTTCCGATATAGAATTTAGGCACGAAATTTTAAAATAAACAATAATTTGATTCAATATTGTTCACATTTTAGCAATAAATTATGTTATCCTTTGTATAAAAATTCAAATTTTTATGATGAAATTTAAAAAATGTCTGTTCATAAACGCTTACATCACAATTTAAGAACGAGTAATATCAAAGTGGCAAAGACTTTTGAACGATTCAATTAAACAAAATCAAATTACATGATTGATAGAATCAAACTTGAGCGCAACCGCTTGATTTCGCAACGTTATCATCTCTCGCATCACTCATTTGACACAAAATGTCAGAACTTTACATAATCGAACATAATCATGTCCGTGTGTTTCTATTTTTCATACAAATTTTTCGTTAACGACATCATTGCTGTTTCTTTTTATTCGAATTTTTTGCTCGACAATTTGCATGAATTAAAGTTCAACGTTGTTAGCGATTTTCTAAATGACTTTTTACCCTTTATTTCAAACTTGTTACGAGCAAACACAAAAAATGAAAAAAAGAAAAAAAAAAAGGAACAAGTACAGATGAAAAAGTCTGTTAATAACGACACAATTGATGTCATAGAAACTAAAAACCGAAAGAAAAATAAGCAGATTCAAAGTTAATTGAAATATCTTTTGCCTGTTAATTTAAATGTTACCATTATTTTTATAATTTGTTTACAAAAGAGGAGTAGAGTATATTCATTTCCATTTAAAACTAAAAAAAATTTCAGCCCAAAGTAGAAGAGACAAAGCCAACGCAAACTCCCAACGAAGGCGGAATAGTTTACGCAGAACTGGATCTCACGCTTCAACAACCAGCTCAAAACATGCAGAGACCACCGAAAGAGGAGAAAACTGAATACGCGGAAATTTTATACACGAAGCCTGCGGAACCCACGACTCCGGAAAAATAACCGTCTAAAATTCAAAGAATAACCTTGTGTCCCTTAAATTATAAGCTTTTTTGTCAAAGTCACTTTCCAATGTGTTCAAAAATACGAGACTAACGTGAAAATCATCAGATTAACGGTGCACTTCATAGGTTAAACTTTTATACGCTGTATAAAGTAAGCTTCGAGCGACGAGTCTCATGGAAAAAAGATCTGCCTAAATTAATGAAACACAATTTTAAAATAATTGTATAGCGCTCTTTTGAAGCGCCGCCTAGAATTAAGTATTACGTACTTAAACGTTTAGTACCTAAGATAACAATTGTCTTAAAGAAATATTTTATTAAGTCGTAAGCGTAAGCGATGCCATACAGAAGAACATAAGCTTTTTATTATGCAGATGTACAAATTTTTTACGTCTATCCTATTGTTTGCCGTCCACAAATATTATCAACTGTATACATAATTGTTTATTTTAATAAATTATGTACAATAATACGTGTGTTTCATTTATTTTTAATTTTCTTCGTCGCCATCAGCGCCGCCTACAACTTGATCACCATCGACGCCATCCTGATCACCTTCGACGCCATCTTGATCACCTTCGACGCCATCTTGATCACCTTCAATGACATCTTGATCGACTTCAGCCTCATCTTGATCAGCCTCAAAGCTTTTTTCTTCATCAATAAAATGGTCAAAAATTTTCTCCAGGTCTTCATCATTTTCACCATCGCTGATGCCAGAACGATACCCCAAGTGAAAATTCTCAAGTTCCGTCATTTCCATGTAATCAAGCTCTTCTTCTTCAGGCTCTATAGCTTGCTGGAAGTATTTCATATAAAGCTCTTTCTTCCATTTCTCGGTGAAAAATTTGAACTCGCTTCTGGTCAGAGGGCTCAAAGAAGAGTCAACCGAATCTTCAACATAAATCTTCTGCCTCTTCGGTATTCTTTCACTAGTCACCTGACCCTCGAGGAAGTCAATCAGTCTAGGGAATCCGCACTTTACTCTTCTAATATTCTTCGGAATCTCATATTCATCCTTCAAGCACGATTCTGGTTTCGGTTCTTTTTCCCTAGCCCTCTTCAGCAAACCGAGTTTGAGATTAGTTTCGAAGCAGTCCAGAGAATCACTAGATGGAAGAGTGGAACAGGATGGACCAGGGTGAATTTTTTCTTCCAACCGAAGAGCCCCCAAGGGCTTTTGCTTTGATGTTAAAAGTTCGGGGATTCCCAAGCAGGTGATCCCGTCATAGTCGGTGGATTTGTAGAAGCTAGTAAACACTGAAGTTAAACAGAACTGGTTCTGCTGATTCGAATTGATGGACTTTATCAGGGCGAAAAGGAGAGACGAAAAATTCAGGCATCGGAGGACGAAAATGGCACCTTTTTTCTGAGGGAAGATTGGTAAACCTTCCCAGCAAGGGTTTACGATATAAAAAACTTGATCGTTCTTCAAAATTGCTAGAGTGATGTCCTCACACTCCAGGATGATGGATGAATCGTCTTCTTTCTGCAACCAGGCGTTGAGCATTTCCCTGAGAGACTTGCCGGAAGTGTTGTCGAAGAGTTTTCCGAAATTTCCGGAATCGAATTTAAAGTCCCAGCTAAAGTAGGGCGAGATGGTAAAACAGGGTTGGAGCGATAACTTGTTCTTCCAAGAGTTTCTTTGGCTTTTTAGGTAATATTTATGTCCCTGTAGAACGCAGAAATCTAGGAACTTGGAAGACCAGTTGTCTTCCTGAACCAGTTCTTTTAGTGCGACCGCCGCCACACAGATGGCAGCTCTGTTTTTGCCTGCATGTTTTTCGAACTTAAGATTGTAGGTCCCTAGGGAGCCCCAGAGAGAGTGGATGCAGTTAGAGATTTCTACTGTGTAGAAGCGCCATTTAGGTTTTTTAGGCGATGAGAAGGTTTTCTTCTTGCAGCTAATAACTCCAGACCCATCGTACTTCCAGAAATAATCAATGTAGGTCCAGATGGGATCTTCCGAAGGATTTCGAATCAAGGGGATGTTAACTGAGTTTACATGGATACGATGGATAAAGAATCCTGTAGTGGCTGTGAACATCTTCGAGTACATATCTTTGACCATCTTGGTCAAAGTAGGAAAAACCCCTAGACAGGCTTGTCTCTTCCTGCAAGAGTTCTTTCCGCCATAGGGATCTAGATAATAAAAGTTGTTCCTCATCTTGCAGTACCAGAACCCGTAGCAACAGTTGGAAAACTGGATAATCCCAGCAAAGTTGTCATGCAAGAACTTCTTCAGTTGGCGTTTGACCATAGGTACGAAGTCGGATCTGGTCTTGAATTTGACCAAAGGAAGCGCATGGTCTCTAAAGTCGAAAATCCGGTTAAATATGGGAACCTTGTGGAGGATGAAGTCAGTGTAAAAAGTAGGATTGGTGATCTTCTTGTAAAGGAACTCTGCCAGCTCAACAACATTGTTGATTATCCCTGGTGTCTGACTTAAAACGATGTCCTTCTTCAGAAGAACAGCTATGATTCCTGCGAAGTAACACTTCTTCATCTTGGGTTCCTTTAAAATATTTCTTTTCTTCAGCGAATTCGTCCCATAGACGAAGATCGGACACCTTCTGGCGATGGTCTGTTTGAATAAAGTTACAGGATCGTAAAACCTTTCGTGAACATCAGATATCCAGTCCAGCTGATCTTTGTTCGCATAAGAGACCCTGACTGGTCTGACAGTGAAATGGACAGACTTGCATTCAATATCTTCGAAGATGATGTTGACGACCTCGTCCAACATGTCAGATTTCACCAGACGGATATTGTTGGTACCCTTGACGGCCCACCAGGCGTAGAACTTGGCATCGTTCTTCATCGCTCCTACATGAGAGTTCCCGAGACAGACGATGGCACCACTGTAGTTTTCCATTTCGAAGGTTTTTCTTAGACAGGTCGATAAGGCAGAATTGTCCGAATTCGTGTTACCATGAAAGAGAGGAGCGAATGCAGCTCGAAAACAGTAGTTTTCTATGTTGAAGAGGGATTCCTTGTCAGATTGGCAGATCTTCTTCGGGTCGGAGATATTGTAGACGGAATAATGATTGCTTACTTCGTAAAGAGCTTTTAGAGTTTCCACGTCCCATTTCGTTGGGTCGTTGATCTGTGACCAGGCCATGATGCAAAGATCTACAGGAACACCCAACCCCTTGGGCATCTCCGAATGACCAGCCGTTTCCTTGGCCTTGTACTGTTGGAGAAGTTGGATCGATGGAACAAGGGTAGGCTCCAGATCGTCCATTGGAACTTCGATAATCGCAGCATTGTAGTTCGGAAGGTTGAGGAATCCAAACGATACTGAATCAACAGAATCAGAAGATAAATCTTCATCACTAGATGGTTCCTCTTTGGTACTCAGACAGATATGGTCGGCTTCACTAGACCTCCTAACTTTCTTTGGAGACATGTGAGAGATGGCCAACTTGTAGATCCTATATGACTTGCTGGCTCCTTTACCGGTGTTAAGGACAACTCTTTCAATCATGGAATCCAAAGTATTATGGAAAGTTAGAGCACAGTCCCCGGTCTCTTCAGCTAAACCATCAGCGTCACATCCATACGAATCAAAGAGCCAAAACCCGTTGGAATGCCAGAAGGCATAAGTTACGTTATGGAAAACGATTATTCCAGTTTGGTTGGACGTTAAGAAGTACTGGATTCCAATGTCCAGAGATTGCGATTCGAAATTTTCCGGGTCTCCGAATACCTCTTCTTCTATGATGATGTTAAATTTGGTTTCCAGGACTTCAATATTGAATATTCGTCTGTAGGATTTGTATCTTAGTTTTATGATCTGCTGATGGTAGTTCTTGGCTTGAAGAATACACCAGTCTAGATGGCAATGGGACAGCTGTTCGTGAACATCTAGGATAGATTTGACTAGGACCATTAGGATGGAAGAGAAGAAACAGGGCTTATAGTAGCAAGCTTGGTAGATGGACCGTCCCCTGAAGGAGATGGTTCCTTTTATAATTTGAACAGTTCCTTCATTAATTGGTTTCAGCGTTTCCTTATCGTTTTCTTTCATGCTCTCCACATTCTCATCTTCTACTCCCGTTTCAGACTCTGCATTATCCAGTTTAAGCTCCTCTTGGGAATGTTCTAGTTGATTTTCTTCAGAATTTTCTGAAGGTGCCACCTCTTCATCTTTGAATAGGAGATTGAAAACGATGTCATGTTTCTGAGCGACGGGATTGACTTTCTTCTTCAACTTTTTGGAGTCATCTTCTTTGCACTTGATTGGGGTTGGAGTTCTAATGACTGGTCCAAGAGGCAGTAAGATAGGTTTGATCTCCCCGATCGCAACATCTTCATACATGTCTAACTTAAGACCGTCGTCTAACTCTTTCTTGAGCTTATCCTTCTTCAGGAAAAAACCTTTGATGGACTTGACGGGATAGCTTTCATCTGACAGGGTTTGGGAGTAGAAATAGATGTTAGGAGGGATCTTGATCAACTTCAGTTTTTCAACTTCTTCCTGCTGGATAGTGTTATCTATCCTTTCTTTCACAGGTAATCTGGAGTCTACAGAAAATCTGGACAAAAGAGACTGGACCGAATGGGAGGCTTGTTTGGCTTCCAGCAGGGTGCAGAGGATCCTCTTTTCAGGAAACAGATATGGTTTGAAGGACTTGATTTTCTCGTAGGCCTTCTCTTCAATGGTTTTGTTAGTTCCATCATCCGTCTGATTCCTATTGCAAGAGATCAAGAAGAGAGTAAAGGCATCGGGTGAGTTGATCTTCTCTTTTAACTCCAACATTTCCTTCGACTCCTCCATTTCCAGTTCCAAAAACTTTTTCTTAGAACCGATAGTCAAGATGGAGTCATCGGCAGAGATTCTATTGGTCTTCTTAGAAACACCGGAGTGCTGAGTGTGGATGGACGAGACTTCAAATGAGTTAAAGATCACCTCTCCTCCCTCGGAGAATTCTTCAAGAGCAGCCAGAAGTTCCTCCATCTGATCGGTTGCAAAGAGAGTAACTGGACTATCAGAATCCGACCCGAATCCGTTTGGATTAAAAAGGAAGAAGATCCTCCCCTCCTTCCACAGAGCACAGTACCTATCTTCCTCAGCCACTTCCAGTACCATTTCGTTACTCTCTTCAAAGTAGTTCTCCAAGACTGGCTGGAGTTCCTCAGGGTCGCCATCCACAGTTTCAACTTCAAGTTTGATGTTAAAACTTACCTCGTTGTTCCCCACAGGAAGTTCAGAAGGAAGTTCAGAGATTTCAAGTAAAGGTAAATCCTCCTCATCCTCATCCTCATCCTCATCTTCATCTTCGTCCGAATCACTGGAAGGCTTCTTCTTCTCCTGAACCATGATACGTCTGTAAGTTTTATCGGATGTTTCCAGGATCTCATCCAGTTCCGACTTGGTCCAATCGGTGCCCGACTTCATGACCCGCTGGACCAGTGCGATGGCAGATGGCAGCACCCCCAGTCGTCCTTCACCAAACTTTTCATTGGCAATATTGAGGGTACCTTCCAGAACGACAACTTGTTCACTGTCTATCCTGAAGTCTTTTCCAAAGTTGCTGGTGAAAATGAGATTCTTCTCCGTCTCCTCGGTCAGTATGACGATCTCCACATCTTTCATATGATCAGGAAACTTCTTTGCCATGTTTTGAACGCCCTCAGTGATGTGGGTGATTTCCAGAAGCTTTTTCATCAGATCACCTTTTTCTGTTTCGTTGATCTCGTCTTCATTCTTCAGGGGAAGTCCAACTTCAGGTTCTGGTCTCCGATTAATGTTCTCCGCTCGGTAAATGATGTTGTCAGAAGATGGATCGTCCGGGTCTTTCGTTTTGATATACAAAATGGCAACCTTATGAATCAAAAATGGATCCTTCTCAGTAGTGCCAACATTTTCTGTCACAACTTTTGTCAACTCCTCCACAGAACTGGTCATGAAGACAGAACAGGCAGCGGTTTTGAGATCGTCCAGGTCTTTAGCACTGGCAGAATCTAACCTCAATCCGTTTTCGTTACAGGCTTCCGGATCAAAGAAGTAGTACTTCCTATTGAACCTCCAGATAGCGTAGTAAATTTTCTTTATTTCCAAAACTCCTCTCTGTTCGACTTTGAAGAACTCGTCCAATCCGTCTTCCAGGGACATCTTGGACTTCTTCTCCTGACCAGGAACTACGTTTTCTGTTACCTTGATTTTGGCAGCGTAGATACCCAGGATGAAATCAGACAAAAGGTCGTTGATCGTGATCTCGAAAGTGTCCTCGAACTTTTTCCCCAGCATCAAAATCAAATCCATCAGGTAGATGTTTGATTGATCAAAGATGAGGTCAATCAGAGAGGTTGACCAGCGATTAGGGTCCACAAGGTGAGTGTACACAAGAGCGGAAACTGCCAGGATGAGATGAGACCTCGCTCGCAGCAGCTCCAAGATCGGGGAAGTACCCAGATAAAAACTGCCTCTGGTCACAGCCCTGAAGTCGTTGATAACTTTGTACCCGTCGGGAATCGGCACAAAATTCGTCTTTTTTTCCTCCTCGTCTAAATTTCCCTCGTAATTGAGGATATGTCTAACCTGCACGCCACGAATCACAAACGACTCGTTTTGGACACCACTTCGATTCAAAATCACAGCAATCGCAGCTTTGAGGTTAGGAAGCAGGAACAACTTGGCGGAACGTTCGGTTTCTTTTTTCGGCGATGCCAAAACACTCCCATCTTCGTTTCTGTCTTGACCATCGAAGAGATAAAACTGACCCTCGCTCTTCCAAATTGCCACGTTCAATATCGGGGATGTTAAGACGCAACTTTCTTTCATCGCAAAAATGGTTTCCACGGCTTCGATCAGGCCGGTAGAACGAGGATCCGTGGACCGGAAATTACCGACAACCTCGGCGTCGCAGATATGAATTTTGGCCAGTTTGTTTTTCTGGATTCTAAGAAACGGCTGAAGGTCGGCGATGGAAAATTCGTTTCGGTTTTTGATTGCTGATCTCTTGTACGATTCGGTGTAGTAGTAGTCGCCATCTTTGAGAATTTGGTCCACCGTTTTTGGCGTCCAACATTTAGCGGGGATAATGTAGGTTGTTGCTATGGCGGCTATCGATACTGCAGGTCCCTGTTTTGAGGTTATATTTTTAAATATACGTTTACCTTTTCATAATAGTTTTGATGATATTTTGCTGATTTAATTAATTCAAAATAAAAATTTATGATTAATTTTCAAGTTTTCCAATATTACCTGATATCCTCGACTCAAAATCAAAAAGTATGGACTGTTGAGATGCAGGGTCCCAGAGACCAGGTCAAATTTCAAACAATCTTTGAAATCTGGTTTGATGATTTTCAAATCGTAAGGTTTTTCAGGCACTTTGAAAAGTTTTCTCATTTTTTTCACTTCCGTTTGGACATCAAAAACTTGTTTTACTGAGTTTTCAGACTTTTCTTGATCGCAATAAAGTTTCAATTTCTTTTTTAAATTCATTTTTGTATCTTCCGTGGTATTGCTCATTTTACGATTTATTTTTCAATTTTTTTAGATTTACTTCAAGTATTTAATTCTTTACCAAAAATTTTGTAACCAAATTTAACTAATAAATTTGTTTTGACAGTTGTCAATAAAACAAAAGCGCCTTTTCGTATCTCTAGGTTGGTTACAAAATTTTGTGTTTCCAAATCGGAAATAAAATCGAGATGACAAAATTCAGCAGAATGAAGATGAAATAATCCTTCTAAGATGAACGCAAAAAATTCTGGAACTTCAATTTGAACGATTTAAGGAATTCATTATAAAATGGTAAAATAACATTTTTTGTTAACTTTGGTTACATAAAATAGGAGAAATAGTTGTATAAAAAGTTGCCGATTAAATTATTCGTAAATTCGAGTTAAAAAAATTGCAGTGACGTAATATTAATACTCAAATACATTTTTAGACCGTATACAAAATTTGGCTACTTTTATTTACATAACTCGCGTCTGCCGTGGATAACAACTTTTTGCACATTTTTTTATCTTAAAACAATAGTTTTCATGCGGTAGACTGAAAATGGTATGTTTCCAGGAATCGTGTCACGAATCAAGCTGCGATGACGATTGCAACGTGAAAAAACGAAAGAAAAAATATATAAAAAAATTAAAAAAAGTGAGGAAAAATTTTTGCAACGATATTGAATTTTTGGCCAAAATTCAACCGTCCATCAAAGAAAGGGAGAAGATATTGGGCAATTCGAAACATCAAAAGTGCTTGCGAAATGGTAAACCAAAAATTGTAATTAATTTATTTATTATTTAAATAAGTAAATACTTTGATCAGTAATTATTGAATAATAATTAGACTAATTGATTTAATTATTAAATTAAAAGAAAATAATTTTGTTTCAGACACTGTATCAGAATCAGAGGAAAACGAAATAGTATCCCCAGGAACGCCATGCAGACATTTCAGCATCAAAAAAAGGATGAAGAAAAAGAAGTGTCAAAAACGTGACAACTTGTCGAAAAGCGATGAAAGTTTGAGGGATTCTTTGTGCCTGCCTAGTTCAACAGATACTGACATTTACCTCCAAAATGATAAAGATTAAAATTTTCAGTTACAAAACTTGTTGATACATTTTTATCCTTCCTATCAAAACTTGTAAAAATCTTATTAATTTGTTACTCCAAAACTTACAATCTGTCAAATATATAAAATCTAGTGTTTTGAACGTTCTTATCACTGGAGAAGTTTTTTAACATCATAACAACATTTTTTTTTACTTTGAAGATAAAAAATACGGAAAATATAGAATGTTGAAAATCTGCTTATTTCGCATTTTTACCCTTAAAGACCTAAATAGATAACTCCATGTCGTAACATTGACGTTGCGAGGAGTATTTCTTGATAAAACTTGTGTAAGCTCGTGCGCTTCCACATTATCTCGCAAGATTCATTGAGTCTGTCGAAAATCGCTACTCCATAAGGAGAAGTTTAATTTGTTCAGTAAATGCATGCTCATCGTCTTAAGCACATGTACGATATAATTAGTGCCTGTTTAAATATTACAACTCGTGATACAGTTTTAATGATTATGTAGTGTCTCCCAAAAACGATCGACTATTTTGCAGAATTCAAACGAAAAAAATGCTTCAACAATTTGGGATTTTTAACTGTAAGTTCGTTTGTATGAACAAAAAATTAACATTATCGAAAATTCTATTATGTTTTATTTAATTTAATTTAATTATGAGAAATACAAATTGAAAATGGAGAACTTTGTTTGCACTCTATATAATATTTTTATTAGTTTTTTACTATTACAGTTCTATTTTGTTCAATTGTTTTTTAATTAAAATTCGAAATTGAATGAAACTAACATCAATTTGAGAGTATTTTTACTAAAAGTTTTTCAGACAAAATTAAAACTTTGTTCAGAAACTGAAAATCACACTCGGTTGATTTATCAGTAGATTGGAATGACAAGTAACCCGGATGACCCGCTTTTTATAAACTTAATATAAATTACGTCAATGATTTTTACAAATCATCACATAACAACTTCGATAAATCAGACAAAAATTGTATCTAATCGAAAAAAAAATGTTATTCAATAAAAATTCGTCTGTTTTTTTAGAATTTGGAATTTAAAAGTAATCTTGTTCTAAAAATCAAACTATTTTGAAATGTTCAATTTAATTTCGTTCTCAATTTTTACTATGAACAATACTTTTATTTAAAAATTGAATCTTACATTTGAATCTGCTAAATTAGTTTTTGTTTCTTTTAAGACAAAAATATCGTTGCATGCTGATTCAAGAGGAAAAACATTGACAGTTTGATACTTAAAAAACTACCGGCAAAAAAAAAACAAAAATTTTAAAAATGGGGTTGTACATCAAACTCATCATTCAACACTTTGGATATGGATCGTACTGGCGAATTGTTCAAAAAAACTCCGTAAAAATTATCGTTTATGGTAAGTGATGAAAAATATTTTATTTGCAAATGACATTCAACGAAGTCTTTTTTATTTTATTTTGTTTTCTTTTACTTTGTTTCAATTTAAAAACACCGGTCGAAAGAAGTGTTCAGTTATTTTTCATGAATCATTTCGTTTTGACAAAACGATGTTTAATATTTTTTATTATCAATAAAAAAAAGGTGCTATTAAATTGAGTGTGATTGCGCATGGATAATTAAAAGAACGCCAATACAAAGTGTAACTATTTTCTTGAACGACTTTTTTTTACCTCTTTTATAAGCCAATGAAGTAGTTTTTTAGTCCATAAAACTTGTTATCCATCAGATGTCAAACGTTGGGGTTTCCCAGACTTATCTTTTAATTTTTATAATTCACCCAAGACGTGAAAAAACTTGAATTAATAAAAAGGATAAACATTCAATAATGTTACACAAATGAATATGAGATATATAAAACTAAGTGATATGTATAAAGAATGTTTCAAATTGAAATCTGTTCTAATTCGAGTATATCTTAAAATATTCTAATGAGAACGAAAATATTTGGAAGACAAAGCCGAGATATCGGCAAGGGCCAAGGCTGGGAGATGCAAATAATGTTAATGATAAACATTGTCAGCCATTCTATGTCAAGTTCATGTTAAATTTCAGCATCCAACTTCGAACCGCCTTATCTCAGCGACATTAATATCTTTGTCACAATTTCCATTGATTAATACTCAAACACTGTATCAAAAAAATTGACAACAAATTTGTGCGAACAAACGAGATTAATTAGTTGCATTGTAATATTATCGATTGATTAACATTCAATACACTCTTGTTCGCGAATTCAAAACGGTTGGAATACTTGGAACTTTTCTATCATTCCAATTTCATTTCTTAGAATAAATTTTGTAAACAATTTTCATGTTTGCGGTTCTTTTGTTATTTCAAATGTCAAATGTTTTCCCGCCAAATTTCTTAATGATTCCCTTTGTTTCATTTATAATTTTGTATGTAGTATACTTTTTAACTGATTTGAAAATTTTTTATTCTCCCGCCAAATTTCCCGGGGATTCCCTTTTTCGTTATTTTTCAAATTTTCTATATTTTTTATAATTTTAGTTCAATTCAAATATTAAATGTTTGCCCGCCAAATTTCCTTAGGATTCCCTTTTTTACAAATTATTTAAATTGTCTTTCACGTTTTAATTATTTTGTAATTGTTCGTAATTTCAAATTTTCAAGTTTGCTCGCCAAATTTTATGGGGGTTCCCCATTTTTACTAATTATTTGAAAATAAAGTTGTATAAACGTTTTTAATAACAGAAAACAAATAAATCAATTTTTTACTTCTCAGAGTTTTAAATTATCTTTTAATTATCGTACGACAAATAGAACGTCCGTGAAATTTGTTTGTAAGATGAAATAAAATTTGAAAGATTAAAGTTTTATCAACGATTTAGTTGGTTGCGATTCTTTTGCATTGCACTTTGCCCATTTCTATTCATCTCAACAAAGTAAACAGAGGTCGAACTGATTGTTTGAAAAATGGGACGTCGAAATTATCAGACAATGCCTCGACAATTAGGTTTATTTGTTACTAGACATCGGCGTGATTATATTCCGATTACAAAAACTTTCAGTCGCTCGAACTCCAAGTTATTATTTTTGTTTACACTTTTTGGATTCAAAATTCAGGATCACCAGACGAACGGTTTCAAAATTATAAATTTGACATTGAGATTGTTTACACCAACTGTTCCATTTTATTTACCAACTTTTTTTCTTGTCTGTAATACTTTTAAACTGATTTCGAATTTTAATGTTTTCCCGCCAAATGTTGCGGGGCTTCCCGTTTTTGTTACTTTTCAAAAACATTTTCCATCGTGTTGTTTTTTTTTTTAATTATTTTCAAATGTTTGATGTCTTCCCGTCGTAGCTTGATGATTTTCAAAAATGTGCTGTTCTTTTTGTTTGCACAGCTTCTATTCACAAATTTTGATATGAAGAAATAGTTATTTCCCGGAACCGCGGAGGTGGTGATTTTGATCTCGTTTACATTGAAGCAAATGGCTTTGTTCTTTCTTCCACGTTCAAGAGAATACAGTTTACCTTGGATAAATAATTGCTGACTTGAACTTATAAATCCTTCACTGAAAAATTTAAACCTGACATGATCCAAAAACAAAAACAAAACAAAAAATAAAATTAAGTGAAATTGCAAGAAAAGGCAATCATCATACTTGTCGATTATTCAACACGAAATATTCTGTCCCAGATATGAGGCACGTTGAAAAAAAAAGTCGTAATAAATTGGTTCGGACGAGTTGATAAAGTTGTTAATAATACATTTTGTTCGATGCGTGTTTCGGAGAACTGAGTGAAAAGGTCGATTCGATTTTTTTGTTTGGGTTGATTGAACGGTGAATAACCTGTTCTCGAACGAAGGGACTGTTAATGGCGTAGGGCGAGGCGTATAAAACTGGGTGATTCCAAGGCCTTCGGCAATCAAAAAAACAAACAAACTTTTGTCCTGCAGAAACCAAACTTTTCCGCTTCACCAAAAATTAGAAAAAAAATTTTATTTTATTTCACATATTGTTTTTAGGTAAATAGCTGAGTTTCGAATGTAAACAAAAAATGTAAACAGTCGTTCGTCCTAAGCAATGTTTTGAAGGGCCCAGAGTGCCAATTCAAAGTTTCAAATGTAAACAAACTTTTTTTGATCAGGAAAATGTTTTCATTTTTGTTTTGTCATGTTTTTTTTCTGAATTAATTTTATCATAATATTGTGTATAGTAAGTTTCCTTCATTTTTATGCAAAATTTGAATAATTGGCAGAATTAAACCGAGAAGCAAACTTCGTTAACAAATTTATAACAAGCGAATACAAAGTAAACCCGAGACGCAAGTCGATTCATAAAGTTATGCGATTAGTCGTAAACTTTTTTATATCAAACATAAATAACCTATTATGTTCAATAATGTATTCACAATCAATTAACAAGAGAATTAATCGTTCCAATTCGAGACTTTGAACTTTTTTTTCGTTTTGTTAAGTTTTGGTTAAAAAAATTCAATGTATTTAGACGTAATTTTCAATTTGTACCACTTTTTCTGTATCGTTTTCTTCAATGTACTTGCGTATTTATTTATTTATTTATTTTCAGATAAAAGAGTAAAAATTTAGGAAAAATTTGTATTCTCTAAGCTTCGTCTGTTTTGACTTTTCATATCAGTTGCGCAACAGTTTTATTGCATTGCTTCCATTTCTTTTGTTGTTTACGTTTGCGATCTCGGCGGATTTCATGAATTCTAAATATAAATGAAGAAACTTGTCCACTTGTGAAGACGGAGACAACCGAATGCATAGTGCAGCACCATCGGTGCCGACAACCCTGAAGGTCATTGAAACATTGGCAACATCCAGGATACTTCGTCCGATCATTGTTTTCATTTTCTCTCTTTGCGTTCAAGTTTGTATTCGCCTCTCCAGGAATAAACTCGACTTCTCTCCAATTAAATTTTATATTTGGCGCGGATTTAAAGTTCCTAACAATTTAAATTTTTGCAATTTATAAATATATAATTTTTTTTTGAAATTTCTGTTCATTTTTTTTTTTTTCAAATCTTTTTTTTCAAAGATATAATTTCTTAAATTATATCTTCTTTTGATGTCTGAATCTTATTAGGAATTTTACTAAGGAATTTTATTTACTTTCAATAATCAAAATTATTGAAAGAGTTGAAAAAATGCCATAAAATGAAAATTTGAATTGAAATTACGCCGATGGCACGCATGTATAAAACATGAAATGACATAATAATTTCGCACTACGCTCTACAATCTTTCTTCCGAATAGTTGTAATGCTTGAGTATTTATTTTCCTCGTCAAGATTGGGTAACTAAGAAAAAAAAAGTGCTATAAAATTTTAAATCTGAACTGATAGTTCAGAGATTTTTTTTCCCCTCGGTTCGCAAAATGTTAAACACTTCGCGAGTTATGTCATTTTGGAAAATTTTTTTTCGAACAGACGTTTTTTCTGTGTTTTTGATTTATTCATTTTTATTTTATTCGTTTCTTTTTATTTTTTCAATTTGAAAAACGAATAATAAAAGTAATTGCAGAATTTATATTCCTTTTACATGTTATCAGACGTAACTAGAATTACTGTCCCAAGGATAATTTGCTCATTTTTGTTTTTACTTGTAAAAGAAATAGATTGTTAGCAATTATTTAAAAGAGCGCAGTGAAAAAACTGTTTCAACTTTTGTTCGGTATAAGAATTTCCTGACTGATTTTGAGATGCAACTCTCAAAACAAGATGAATTTTGAATTTAACGTTTTTAAGTAATTTATAGTACCGATTTGAATGCAAATGATATTATTTGCTTCGAAATAAAATCTAATCTTGTCAATCATTTGTCAGTTTTCTTGGCAATTTAATTGCAAAATGTAAACACGTTATTTGATTTACAAAAAAAAACATACTATCATCCCACGTCGATAAAAAAAATAAAAACATTGCATTTAGACTCGTTGTTGTTACGAATATTCATATTCAGTGCGGATATTGCAGTATTATTAAGAAAAAAAATCTGTAATTAGGTTGCTTCGAGGATACGCGTTTTCCAAACAAATTGATAACAAGTTTTTGTTGAATTTGGGAACATCATTTACGAAACAAATTTTTCAAAAAATCTTTATCTGAATTTTCAAATTTTTACCGCCATTTTTTTGGGATTCCCCTTTACAGTGATTATTTGAAACCGTTCAAAAGTGTTTTTTTTTTCAATTGTTTGATATCAATTATTTTCGTGTTTTCTCTTCTTTATACTTTTCTAAAATTTCTAAAATAACATTTTCTGTCCTATCACTTAATTATTTAGATGTAATAAATTTTAAGCCATGGCGGGTTTCTTTGCCATAAATGATATGCATATTTTTTTAATACGTTCCATAATAAATTTATAAATTTAAATTTCCTCATTAAAAATTATGTAGTGACAATGATCTTTATTGATTTTTAAACGAATAATAACATGTCGATTGAGCAATAATCAGTTAGCTATCATTAGCAGCATAAATATTAATTAATAAACTGTGAAAAGTCAAGGCAAACAAATTGCAGGGAACCCCCCTCCAATATGGTATGTATGCATTTCAAATTCTCGGTTCAAACGAATTTCTGTACCGTATTTCATTCCGCCGGCTCCGTCTCGTCATTTATGTACATCAAATGAACATCACGACCTTTTTTTTACACTTTAAATTTTCAAACCATTATTCAATTTTACGTTTCAATGCTCTAATTTATACACGGAATGGATCAAAAAAGTGCTCGACTTTTTTTTTTGAAAGCAAAAAAATGTCTGACGAAAAACCCAAAAAATAAAATGAAAAATGATGCTGCGCTTTTTTTAGTTTTCGTTTATCACTTTTATAATTATCATCTCAATTACAAATGACAAACTGTTGATCGACTGATAGATTGCGTGTATTTCATAAAGTTCGAGTTGAAGAAAAAGCTTTAATCTCTTGCAGATTGGTTGTTTGGCTAAGATCTGATCCATTTGTCCATAATTGATTTGTTTCATCGTATTAATCTTGCGCTAATTAAACATAATCCTCTGATTATATTAGTTTACGAAACTGATCTCTTAAGCAATCAACGTGAGGTTCTGTTTGTCTTACAAAATTTGCAGTTTTCTTGCAAATATGTGTTGTTTATTTATTTATTTATTTTTTTTTTTAATTTTTTATTTAATTTTCAAATTTCCCGCGGTTTAAGAACTTTAGATGTCGCTTTAGGAACACTTTTCTTCAACTCGTTTATTTCAAACGAGAGAGTTCAGTCCGCATTTCTATATCCTAATAGAGAACAATTTTTGCCATCCCATACACGGACTAAATGTTTGCTAACGTTTCACAACTGGACGTCAAATGAATCGGCGAGAAGCAATCCCCCTTGATTTGTTGCTAATTAGAAACATCCGTTGCTCAATGACAGAAGACATTTTTGAAATAACCCGATTGGTACACTGCGCAAGAATTCTTCTCACGAATAGCAAACTCAAACACTATTAGCGAATTGAAAAAGTCAGAATTCTTATTAAAACTCATCATTTACAAAATTTGTTTGAAAACATTTTTTTTTTAATTTATTTTTTTAATCTTCGAATTTCATATAATGATTGAATAAAAAAATGTGTTCAGTTAGAACAAAACGATGAGTTAAATTTACCTAAATAGATTTTTGAGTTGAAATGGTATTTGGTCTTGTGGTTCAGGAAACCGACTACCACTTGAGGGGTTCGAGTTCAATTCTCGGGCTCAACATTTTTTTAAAATCATTTTCAAGATTTCTTTCTATTTTCTATTCAGTAAAAAAATTATAATTTATCTTTGACAAATTTAATTCTAACAATTGAAAAAACAAACAAAATTAAATATTCAAAATGTTGAATAAAAACGGCAGGAAATTTAAAATTGTTATAAATACCGTACGAAATTTCAAGTTTGTTTGAAAAATCATTTCCTGTCAAAAACGAATAAATTTAAATTGATTTCAAACGGTACATTAGAAGTTGAAAAAGGTTATTTAAATTTGAATGAAAGATAAGATTAAATTGAAAAAACGAAAAAGGTCTTACACTGGCGCAACGGATAATGAATCTGGACAGAACAACGTTGGCATGCGTTTATTATAGAATTATCGCTCAAAGCGCAGCGGCCGGTGTTGCAACGTCGAATACTTGGCGGGTTACTTGCAGTGAAAAGTGATGTTTTTTTTTTCAATTGTCATGTTGTTTCACAAGTCAAATTCGAAGTTCAGCCTCACATTTTTCCGGGCCGACAAATTTCGAAACTGATGCTCAATTAATTCCCGTCCCCTCTTTTGGAAAAAAAAATTTTGTGATTTATCGTTGCACCGATGTTTCATTGCAAAATCTAATTTTTAGCTCGATACCATCAATCTCGTACCCAGAAGATTTCGTAAAATTCAATTAAATATTTTTTTGTAAATGAAAACTGATTTTTTTTAGATTGTTGAACCTTATTAAACACGCATTGGAAAAAAATCATATGTCATCGCACTGATTGGAATTGAAACAAGTTAAAAAAAGCCATCGCAGGCTTTGCGAAACGCAATTTGAGATGAGAATTTTCGCAATGAGCTGAAACTGCGCGTTCCCTGCAAAGTGCATTATTAATATGACTCATTGAAATTTCTTTAATCATTTTTACCTACAGACGTTGCTTAAGTTGTGTTGCAATTTTCAAAAGGATTTGAATGTTCAATGAATTTTTAAGATATAAATCAGTTTGACACTAAGTTTGACTATGGGTTAATGTCGTTGTCCAATGTTTG
The DNA here is from genome assembly GCA_030522925.1 of Trissolcus japonicus. Classification (NCBI taxonomy): domain Eukaryota; kingdom Metazoa; phylum Arthropoda; class Insecta; order Hymenoptera; family Scelionidae; genus Trissolcus; species Trissolcus japonicus. The sequence goes on from JAPYZS010000441.1 coordinate 49,419, forward strand.
TATTAAAAAAAATGTCCATACAATTTATTGTCAATAAACTTTTATAATTTAAAATAAAATGAAATGAATTTTGAAATAGAAAAAGAAAAAGGTGGAAAGAAATTGGTGTATTTTAATGTTTCAAACTTTCCCGCGTCGGATTCAAGTTACGCGAATTTTGTAACCCCAATTATGTTTATGAACTTTTGTACGATTTCGAATGAAAAAATTTTTTCAATCAATTTTCTTTTTATAATTTATAATATGAATTATGATAAATGGAGTTACGAAATTGAGATACGTAATATTGCAGGAAACGAATGGTCAAAAGTCGTTTTTGAAATCGTATATTTTTCGCGCCCCAAACCAGGCTGGGCAATCAATTAGCCGGACACGTGAGTCATTTACGAATAATTATGTCCGACGTCGGAATATGTTACACGCCACGAATTTTATGATAACGGGTCATAATATATAGGGTCGCCTCTCTCTCTCTCTCTCTCACTTTTAATAATAATGACAACTTAAATATAAAAGCTGATAAATTTATTTATTCTATTTATTATACTTTAAATAACAATAGGAAAATTTTCAAAATGTTAGATCGAGAGAGACATCGATGTACGTGGAATTTTTCTCTATCATTGAGTGTAAAAATTTTCCATTTCTGGATAATTCAGAAAATTACAGAGCTTTTGTGGCAAAACATGCGGTGTAGAAGAAAAAAGGCAATCAATCATGCGTGTTTGTAAACAAATCACTCGCCGAACAGCCCGTCATCAGTTGTCGCAAAGTCAACGATGATCGATCGGTTTTTCAGTTACGTTTTTATATTCCCACGTCTACGATGATTATAATTATTACAAATACTCAATTTCGTTGTGTTATTGTTTATTGAACAATAAATACACAATTTCTCTCAGGATGGTACAGCATTGAAGCCCCCAAACCATCGATTTTCATTTAATTTTGAATCAATATTTGAATTAATTTTTCAGGTAAAATCAGTCAAATTTTTCAGATATGTAAAAAAAAAAACTGAAATTATAAATAAACGAAAGTAAAGTTATTGTCAATTTCAATTAGACTTTCACACCACTGAAGCAGCTAATTGCAGTGATCGATGAATTGATATTACTATGTTTATAAACATGCAATTTCCAATGTTGAAAAAAAGTCATGAATCTAGAAGGTTTTTTTTTATCTCACACAGAATACATTTACATCAAGATGAGAGAACTTTCTAGAGTATCAGGTATGATGGTCGATGAAAAAATTGTTTTATTTCGTTTTTATGATTGTTACGATTTCGTTCGACTGTTTGAGATTACTCAGCTTGCTGGCACTGATTCAACTATTATAGGAAGATAATCTTGATGCTCGCATTGAAGGAATAAAAATGAAACGGCAACTTCCGGACTAACGGAAACGAAATGAGCTCGTCGAGGTTTTTTGCTTGAGTTTTGAATAAATCGTGCACACGCACTTCCTTAACTGGATTTCCTCCGGTTATCAGCATAGCTTGTTTGCCTTCAACTGTTTGAGAAGAAATTGCACGTTCGAAGATGTCAACAATACTTAGTTTCTTATACAAATTTCATCTTAGCGCCATTTTTTATGTTCATTCATTTCTAATTAATTTATTTATATTTATAATCAATTTTTCATTATTCATTCAGCCATCGTGTTGTTTATCGTCATTTCGATCGTTTTTTAACTTCTTTTTTCATTAATCACTTTTTTTATTGTTTCTTGACGAAAACCTTTTCGACCTCGCGGAATTCGGAAAACTCAGAAGATTGACATTTTCTAAAACTTAATGTTAACAATACAATTGAATTTTGATATCAGCATTGGACTGTGATGCAAAGTCCATAAAAAAATGCGTAATCGGAAATGTTTCATGACGGTACCATAATAGGTCGACCTATATCAGTTCAACGTATAAAAGTAATTTGTCAAACCCAACATTCAAGTCTTTATTAAATTACCACCATTCAACTAATTTAATTTATATTAAATGATGTTGTCTTGTATTTGTTTACCATTTTAAGTACTTATCATTCATGTTTAATTCCATTTTTTGTTAGTATTTCATTCTATTCGATTTTTTGAATTTGAAATTTCCCGCCAAATTTTTCGGGGATTCCCCTTTTTATCGATTATTTGATACCGTAATAATTTTTATTTTCATTTTTTTATACTTTTTCGTACTTTTTCGTGTAAAATATGAAATTTATTGATTGAATATTTTTCTATAAGATTGTATTCAAGTATACGATTATTTTATAATATAAGTACTCGATGTTTTTGAATTCGAAGCTTATGATACATTTTTAATTTTTTACATCAAGAAACTGTCCAATGCGGAACAAAAAGTAGTGTAAATTATAGCTCAATGAATTCAACTTTTGAACGTCATAAACAATTATAACACAGAAATCTAACATAACAAGCAATTATAATATCGAATCATCATGCTCGGTCAAAAAAAAAAAATTGCGACAAACTTACTATTGAGAAAGAAAAATGTAACAGGCGGAAAAACCAGAATGTTATCCAATCTCGCGGGGCGAATATTCAATTTATAGATCTTACACCCGAGAACTATGATTTCAAATATTGGTTTGCAAGTAATCAATAATCATAATCCGCAAAAAGAAAAAGGTGCCAAAAAAAGTGGCACCTCGAACAGCGCTCTTGAATTGGGTGTAAACAATTAAAAACAATTCAAACACGGTATCCAAAAAGCGCCTACTCAACGAAAATAACAGATTTGTAATGAACTTTTTTAACTGGCAAAAAAAGTTGGCTAACAATGAAAATCGTCTTTCAAAGTGAAAAGAAATGAATTGGAATCGATGAACTTTATCAAAACAGTGAGAACTTTTTTGTCCGGTAAAATAGATGAATAATTAATGAATCACTGGTATTAAGGCACAAACTTCGAGAGAGCGGGCTTAAAAAAAGCCATGTTTATTCATTTTTTTAAAGCCGCAATTACAATTGAATAACGATTGAGTTATTTTGTTGGTGACGTCATCTGTTGCAAAAACCCTGATGCATCAGTGCAAAAATTTTCATTTTCAAACTTTTTACGGAAAAACAAAGTATTTAAATTCTGTTTTACTATTTATGTTTATTTTTTTACAAATCGAATGGTCTCTTGGTTCTTGAACAATCTTTTTTTTTTCTTATACCTTTCAAATCCCTTAATGTTTATTCAATGGTTCGAGATGGAGAAACAAAGTCAAAAAACAATGTTTGCAATTTGCAACTCCGAGCACGAAGTTCTGAACTTCCTAGTATTACTGCAATCTCTAAAAGTGGTTTTCTTTCAAGATCAAAGATAAAAGCCAATTTCATGAGTTGTTGGATGAAAAGCAGTTATTAAAAGTAGTTAGGTCCTTATTGAACAAAACTTTATATTAAGCAGGATAAAATTATCATAAAGTTCACTACCAATATTTAAAATAAAAATTTCGGTACTTTTTATTTGTCTTTTATTTATTTATTTGTTGAAGTTTTTGTAGTTCAAATATTGAAGTTGGGGGTGTAATCCCACGCCGGTTTGTTTACAAACAACATCCTAAGAATCATTTTTTTTTTTAATCAAATAAAAAATCAATTTGCTGCAATTAGCAACAAATAGATTTTTTTAGATACTAACGTATCCAATTTGTAGATAACAGATTGTTTTTGCTGGAAATAAAATTAGTATCAAATGGATTTTTCTTGATTCATGACACTGACGCTGAGTAACAGATTCATCTAAAATGACTCAGCATACATCTTTTTCAGTACCGCCCGGAATAAACAAATTAGCTAAACTGTCCACAAAAAAATAACAAAATTTAAACGCGTTTTTCATCGAATGAAAACGATTCTTAACTTTTTTCATGAATCTTAACCTCGCTAACAGGTTTCGTTTTATATTGATCAAAACAATACCTGTAACTAAAATGGATAAACAATTTGATTAAAAACATTAAAAAATTCAAATTGAAAAGAAATGAAATAAAAATTGAAAGAAATAAAAAATTGAACAACCATTTAGGAAATAATAAAAAAATAATAAGAAACGATGTTGCAAAAAGAACGGCTTATCCTTCTGCCAAAGCGTTTCAATTTTTTTGAGGCCAGTGCCTGCCGACGTCGCATACATTTTTAATTCAACTGGACCATCTTCGTCTTATAATTGGCCATTACAATTTTGATGCCGGCAATTTCTTTTCGGGGTACACATGTTTTTGTGAGTGCATCTGGGGACCTACGTGGGGGCAGTTGTTTTCGTCCTGTTATCATTATTTGGCGAAACGGAGTTGGACTTCTAATCACGTTTGGTCGTGAGGTCAGCAAGTGGCTGCACGTGAGAGCGGGGCACCATGCTGGTGGGGGCCAGTAGACACGATTGGCTTACGGTCCACGTGGAGCTTGGGCCCCAACGGTGGGAGGGAAAACTCCCTTCGGTTGTATTTTTCAAAGCTCGCGCTCGTCTTGTTCCCTCAATTCCAAGGTGTCGCGCGCAGTGCACACCAAGTGCAATTCTCAGGTAGTCACGAGTCCGCGATGAAATCGTGATCGCCTCAGCACGGCGTTTGAACGAGTGAATCGCGGTGTGCCCCGTTTGAAACAAGTTAAATTAATTTAATTAAATTAACTTCGATCAAGTTTTTCGAATTTGCTTTGTGTAATTTGAAAACACACAAGATGAAGGAGTTCATGTCGATCTGGGAACGGTTGACTGGCAGACAGTACAGTGCAGTCAACACCAATGCAAACATTGATGAACCCAAGGAAGACTGTCCCGGTCCAACCTCGAATAAGAAGAGTCTTAGACGGAAGTCCTCCGTGGTTGTAAATCAGTTCTTCAGTGCCGCGCTGCCGGTACATTCGGACGGGCGACCGAAATGGCCTAGAAGTGAGTTGGATGATGAAAATTAACATTTTTGCGGTGTACCAGAGTTGAAAAACTATGCGGCCATTTTTATAATCTTCTAATTACTACCGACTGACCTCGAGGTGCGACGAAAAACGAAAAAGAAATCTGTTTCTTTCACTCGGGGATAAATTAACGTCTCAAAAATACCTAATTTAATGAGAAGTAAATTAATTAAATTAATTAAATTAATTAAATTAAATTAAAATTTTTTTATTAGTAGTTGCTAACTTGACTGCTGTGGCATTTTGAGTCTCAGAGACGATCATTTCCTTGATATCAGAATCTGAAAAAAAAAGTAACTTCAACTCACCTGGCTTAACATCCAAGTTGGATCTCTCAGATGAAAAATGTCAATCAAGAGATCGACTGACTCATCGCTCATTAAACCGGCAATCAAAGGTTCAACTTCTTAGCCTCGATGAAAAACCAAAATCGTCAAGTCATTTAACCAGGTTGACCGCTGAGAACATTTCCATGATCTGCGACAATCCACTGGAACAGAATCAAATCAAACCTTTGATAAGGCCCCGATTGCGTCATTATAATTATTGACAGGGGGGAAAAATCGGTAGTAATTAATTCAAATCGTACAACTCGGTTATTAGAGCTCGAGCTGGCTGTTATCTATTATTTACAGCGCTATTATTGTTACGGTTAACTTCAATGCTCAGCTTAATCTTGGGATTTTACGCGTAAGATAATTTATGGGTGCACGCGAACATTTTGCTTTCACCTTCGCTTGCAAAACAGAATTGACTGATTGAAATTCGACGGCATTAGACAGACCGACTGGCGTAACCGCGAGCCAGAGCAAGCCGAGCGCAAAGTGGATTTTCGAGTTTCGGCTTTTCATTCGGATGACAATTGCGATGGAAATCATCTTGACGTAACTTTTGAACGTTTGTTCACGTCTGTATGTCTAAAACAACTGGGGGAAAAAAATTTTGCAACCTGACGAATTGATTTAAACCCTTTTTTCCTCCCTTTTCTTATGCTTTTCCAATTTCGTTGATTTTCAATGTAAATAAATAAGACGTTTTTGCACGATAAAGACAAACTTGTCTTGAAAGAAGTTGAGCGAAAAACTCGTCTCAACTTTTTCTCACGACCATTTGTTGAAAACCAAATAAAGTACGTTATGATGTAATAAAATAAATCTTGCGCAATCATATATCATAACTTCCTTGAATGTAATTAGAAAAAGAACTCAACACTCGAGAACACGCCGAAACTTCATTTTTCATCGAGCATTGGTAACAGTTTGTCGTCGATGACAATTCCAGTAGCGGAATCAATTACGATTGATTGTAATATAAAAGCAGGTGGGAAAAAAAAAGATCATTGTCAGCAAATGATTATCCAAGTTAAAGCGGCGGCGAAAAAAAGTGATTGACAATTGTAATGATTCGGCATTACACTTTCCGGAAGAATAAGGTATATATCATAATCTGTACCGCTGCCGCCGTCACGCCGCGCGATTGCTTATTCCGAACGCGTGCTATGGATCTGATTGGCGCGCGATGAACCCGACCCTACGCTTTTCATTCGCGATTCACATTCCGAGGAGTTTACACATTGTTTTGTTAAGGACTAACATCAGTGTGATGATTTTTCATTATTTTTCTTTTTTTTTTTTCCTTCATTCGTCCGACTTACAAACAATTCTACCAAACTTTGACTAGTTTGAAAAAGTTAAAATTCATATAAAAATTCTCACATTTAAATCAAAAAATAATCACAGTTGAAAAATAAAAACGAATAAAAAATAAAAAAAATGTTTACTAGTAGGATTCGTTTCTTTGTCTCCGAGCTATCGACGCGATTTTGAGTAGCCAAAAAAAACGTTTTCTTGAGATTATGGGTCATAAAAAAGACTTAGGAGCTTTAAAAACCAGTGACTTTATTTTCATATAAATTCATATAAAAATTCTCAAATTTAAATTAAAAAATAATCACAGTTGAAAAATAAAAACGAATAAAAAATAAAAAAAATGTTTACTAGTAGGATTCGAACCCTCGTTCTTAGTGGAACTGGTTTCTTTTAGTAGGATTCGAACCCTCGTTCTTAGTGGGACTGGTTTCTTTGTCCCCGAGCTATCGACGCGATTTTGAGTAGCCAAAAAAAAAAACGTTTTCTTGAGATTATGGGTCATAAAAAAAAGACTTAGGAGCTTTAAAAACCAGTGACTTTATTTTGACCCGTATAGAAAAATAAATTCCGTTAGAAGTCCTCAATCCTGTCGGCTCTCATTCGACATTATATTTATTCCATGACGCACTCTAATGACGTCAAATTTTTCGGGCTTGTAATTTTATTACGCTTCTTAATGCCGCATAAAACTGGCTTGTGAAGAAAAACGACCTAAACCTGAACTGATGCATCTACTTCTCCAACTTTCCACCTCCACCAGGGTATCATCTGAGGCGAGGATTAGATAAAAATTTCCGCCCACGATGGAAACTTTACATGCTATAAAAAGATCAAAGAATCTGGAGCCCAATTAAATTTGGCCGGTTACGATTGTACTGTAAAGCTCATCTCAAAATCTAATTATCATCTGAGACTGAACCTTGTGGAATATTTGCGGTGCTTAGCAAAGGTGCTCGTTAGGTGCGCACGCTCCGTCGAACGCAAAAACCGAATGATAATACTTTATAATAATGGAGTAATATAAAGTAGCTGAAGATCGAGATTGCAATCACGCAAAGTGGTTTTTAGCTTCTCGAGTGTCACTTTTTGCTCAAACCGGTTCTGCACGAAAATGCACATTGCGAACTTTCCAGATCCTTCATCCCGATCCTAACGTGGTTTTAAACTTGACCTTAAATCCTCCAGCATGGCCGTCTCTTTCAAACCAATTAATGTCTAATCGATTGGTACTAATCAGTTATTTCAAATGTCTCAAAATTTTCACAGCCAACATTTTCCTAAGCTCTAAATTTTCTTTTACATTTAGAATATCCTATCTTCTTTTTATTCTTCGTCAACTTTTTATTGTAATTTGTAAATTTCAGAGAAATTATGAAAAAGGTGGAATATCACTGTGTCGACAACCCGTACTCAATCTAGTTGCAGAGCTCCAGTTCAATTACACTGTTGTCCAAAGAAAAATAACTTTTTGTTAACATTTTTGTTCTTCCAATTTCTTTTCCATTTAGCAGAACAATTTATTTTTGCCGTAGCAATATTTCAATTAGCATATCGAGTTTCGTAATCTCTGATTAATGCCCAATTAGAAACTTTTAAAGTAACGCTCCGATTAATTTCATTCACTTACACTCTTTCGGATTTCGTAATTCAAACTTGTTTCTAATCCGTATTTTTGCCTTGATACTTGACAAGCATTTTTGATCACCTTTTTTCTCCTCCCCGTTTAACAGATTGAAAATCATAATTTAAAACTCCATTTTCTTTCATTCTCTCTCTCTCAACGGAGAATAATTGCTTTGTTTCGCGGAGTTTTATCAAGCTTGCTGCTCTCGTATACGATTTTGACTCAATGAATTCGCGCTAATGTTTTCTTCCCACGTTATTCTGGTAATGATACGAGTATTTTCCTTAATGAATTGAGCTGAATAACGATTGTTGATTATCATGCTGGGACGGCAATCAAACAAACTACTACAGAACTACTTCGTAGATTCTTGATAGAGTCAATGAACTTTCGTGAACTTCCTCCTCCCAAGTTTTGAAGTTGTGAAACATTTGAATTTTCAAATTACACACAGTCATCTTATCAAAGTCGTATTTCGTATTTCATTATAACAATATCCTATTTATTCCCTCTTGTGACATTTTGAAACCATTACTTGAGGGACTTCCTCCCTAGTAAAAATTTTTCAAGGCGTGCCCTGAAAATGATCCGGGCCCCATAAGGGCATGCCCGGTAAGTAGAGACGAACAGCTCTAACGGGGGCAGCCC
>JAPYZS010000442.1:5000-45381 GCA_030522925.1 Trissolcus japonicus
TTATATGATGAGCCGTAAACATCTTTTGAAGGAAATGAAAATCGCGTGTCGTCGTCGGATGCAACAAAGAAATACGTGCGATTGAAGATAGTTGACGGGATGGGTCGTCGACGACATTGTTCGGATGGACGACAATTACAAGCGCGGCGTTGCCATATATCTCACACAATAACACTCGTCGACGGAGAGCCTCGAGCAAGGTGTGTGCCGTGACGCTGAATTCCATGGCACTGTTCTGTTTTTAGTTCAGAAGCGTCATCATTCTTTTGCGACACGCGCGAAACAACTATACTTGATATATATATATACCGTTTACATTTTCCAAACTTGACATTCCGATGTGCGTCTGCTCGCCGATATGATCCCGTCGATCGATTTCAGTCTCCCATAATTGGGCTGCCCACTGGAATGCCCGAGAAAAATTGGCCGATACCGGCTGTCATCTTCGATTTTGACGCGCAATCAATATTCATGCCGATGCACCTCTCGCGCATGCCAATTTCACATTTTTATATGCCCACGTCTTTTTGTTTCCGAGACTCATTTTCTAAATCAGACCTAATGGTGCATAATCTTCCATAATATTTTATCTTCTTCTTTTGTGTCAGATACTTTTTATTTTACTATATTTACCTATAATGATCTACTAATAAATATAACAGATAGTATATGAACTGGAATCAAATTTATGGAAAAGCAAATTTTCTCAATTATTTCTTGTGTGAACAGACGAAAAAAGACTTCGAATGCCCATATTTATCACCTCTCGCAAGTTTGCAGCAAGAAATTAAAATCTATTAACGTCTGGCTGCAATCAATCTCTCGTTTTATGAAAAAAAAAGAGGTCGAGATCGGCGACATGTGTTGGTCTGGTCCCCCATTTGATTCACATGCAAATATATGCAAATTTGAGGTACGAAAAATTGTCAGACAAAACGCCAGCACGCGCAAAAGTTAGCGCGCGCGCGCGCGAGTGGCGCATCAATAACATATATATAAATGTTATATATTTTATCGATAAATGATTTGCTGATTGTGTAAAAGCAATGTTGAAATTGAAAGGAAAACGGGAAGCGAAGAAAAAAATGAGGGTATAAAAAAAGTGATGTCAGACAGTAGCATCACTATATGCCGCCGTGTCGTTCAATATTAATGCCGTGCGGCCTCCGCGCAAAGGCCTGCAAAGTAACGAGCTGGCTGTTAATAGTCTTACAGTTTGGTATCAATGAACGTTGAATCATGAGTCTGATTAAGCAACCGCCGCGGTATGGAATAAACGATCGTCGCGGCCGTTCAATAGCGAAACGTTGGAGAATTATGAGACGTGCTCGCCAGATTTATAGTAAATTACTGAACGGCTCAGTCAGCTGTTGCGCAGAGAACCGCGCACATTTTATCCTATCTAGGTTTAGGTTATTCTTCGTTTGTATTATTAATCCAGCGGACCGTGACGAGAACGTTACATATGCTGTGCGCAAGAAATCACGGCCCCGTTAATGGGTATCCGCGCGAGTGCGATTCCAGATAAATATAAATTACGTTTGTTAATTTCTGACCATTTTTTATGCACCGGCCCTTTACACGTGCGTAATTATCACGCGCGGCTACTTTGCCAATTTTATTGCACCATAATACACCATTATTCATTTACCACGCAGATACCGAGAGTTCAAACTCATCCCCAATCGACGATCAAAGAGCGTCCGCGCTTATAATAATATATGTATACACAAATCGCATAATCTCACTATTCGTTTATAACTAGTATTATATATACCTAATAATATACATATATTAGGCATTCATATTTGTCCTTTATATTAGGTTCAGATCTGGCCCTTATTTGCTGACGTGCAATGCGTCTCCTAAATAAGTTGTTATATATATATATATATGATATACATTTTGATATATAAAAATGACACTAATATTACAAAGTTAATTCTGGCATTTATATGGCGTGTAATTCCCCCTTAATTCGGGCCAAAATAGGCTAGCTCTCACTTATCATACCAATTTGTCAATATTATTTTAATATCAATTCTATTTTGATAAAATTAAAATTATTAATATAGCATAAGACTGAATTAGATTCGAATTTTTATTAATAATATTATTTGTTTAAATAATTTTGGTATAATTCGGGCTATTATACGACCCAAATGTGGCCCCAAAAGAGGCATATTTAAGAGGAGGTATTACACACCAAACAATAGCCCTAAAACCTTAAATATAAGGTATGGCCCTAATTAGGTGTTGATGATTAGCCAATTTCATTTGGGCTTACCCTAAATTACCAATAAAGGGCCGAACAAAATGTCAGGCATGATGCCCAGATATTTTTCTACTAGGGGAGCCGCCGGCTGGGTTGTAGAATAGCGCGCGGCGATGCATGTGTTTTTGATTAATCGTGCATATGGATGAGAGAGTGCGTGAAAAGTAGCAAAAGCGCGGTATACAAAGAGCTTTGGATGCCATAAATTCGGAGGCAATGTCTTGTTCGCGCGATGAACAGTATCCGCCGCGCCGAAATGTTGGCGTTGAAGCACAAAAATGCATGCCAAAGATTAAATCGCGTTGCTCGCCTCGGCGGAGCGACGCATCTAGTGTTGCTCCAACGACAATGTGGTAATTAATCGAGGCGACCTCTGATTCCCGACCGATTGCCCCTCCCCGTGTACACTCACGGTCAGCCAAGTTCTAGTCAGGAATTGCTCGCGGCCTTTCAAAGCATTCCAAAGTGCGACCGACTGTTCCTCTTTTTTGTTTACTCTTTCGCTGCAGCCTTTATCTCGCTCTCCCGCGCTCTTTACCATTCCTCCGTCTTCATCCAGTCCAGAGCCCAGAGAGATTGTGTTTTTGCCATCGACATTGTAACTTTTGCCCAGGCCCAGAACAGCTTGCGAGAATTTTCGGCTTCCACTTAACGATTGTCCAAATCAGATCTAGATCTGGACGACGTACCGCTCAATTCGCGTTATTTTGGACAAACGAATCGCTAGTAGATGGCACACTCATCAAAAATAGTACATCACATCTATACATATATATATATAGAGCGCGCGCGGTCTGATATATACTGATGATAGTCAAAATAATTGAGAAAAAAAATTGTACATATACACCTGAACAATTTATAATTGTGTCAGTCGTCTCCCTTGTGAGAGGCATAGAGCGATAACGGCCAGGTGCCGAGGGCGACGACGACGCATCAGCAGCAGCAGCAGCAGCAGCAGCATATAGGTCTAGGTTGTTGGCGTCTCTCTCAAGATAAACGCGCGCACTTGATCCAAAGGACGTCACTCGAGACAGGTGATTTTATCCCTCGATGACAAACCCGGGCTCTAGGGCAGATAACGATAGCACAGTGTTGACACGAAGCATGCATCAACGTCAACTTTATTTCTGTCTTCCCACACCCACCACTGCGATGTATGGCTGTAATCGCTCAGGCGGGCGTGACACTCGCGCGAGGCTAGGTCAAAACCCAGTCGACATAAATCATACTCAGCCATCCGCGATTTACATCCACTGCTCTCTTTTGATTAACCGCCTTTCACATACTCCAATTGCGCCTTTTGTGCCATCAAAACAAAATAATAATTTATAGTATATATAATAAATAATTTTCAAATATTCAATCAATCAAAATGATACTTTTCGGCGACTTGTTTTACGTTGCTCGGTTCATTATACGTGCACAGAGCGCGTGATTCGTTATCACAAGCCAATAATGTACGGTTTGTGGTATAATTTTGGTTCGCCGTTGATGCATTCCCCGAAGTTAAGTTTGTCTCAATGATTACGTTCGGCGGCGCGCGCAAAATTCGGCTAGAATGTCATGACCCATTGCATCGCTAAGATCCAATGAATAGCTCGCATTACCACCGCGGCTATTTGGTCTCGTTGCATCCGGCTGCGACGCGCGCGATACCTTATTGCATAGCATACCTTTCGCACTATTTGCAGGTTCGACCTAACAAAACGCGGCCCCGTTTTAATCTCCGAGAATTCGTTCAACACCTTTCTTTTGTCAACAACTTTTTTCATGCATCTTGTGATCCCGTCGCTGAAAACTGTGCAAAATTTATATTGATAATAGAAATTAAATTAATCAAGCATATACTAGACAGTTATTGATGCAAGTTAATTTGTTGTCGTATCGCGGGCGATTTAAAAATATGCTTCAATGACACACGCAAAAAGAATCTAACACAGGCGAACTGACGTTCGGCTGTTGATATATGACGATCAAAATACCGCGCTGTTAGCGCGGCAAAAAGAGCAAACACGCAAGTTCCCCGCGGTCGTGGAGAAAAAGTAGAGATACAGTATATGTTTTTCCAAGATTGTGACCGCGCCGCACTTTAATTTGGAAACCCCGATATGGAATATTCATTCTTTTTTTTGTCATTGGATCGATATATGGAGCCAAAATGTTTAAATACATATATATACAAAAAGTCTCTTATAATATATAGTGCACAATTTCTATCGGCTAATGATTGTATGATTGGTATATGACTCGAGTTATTTATATAGCTAAAATATATGTATAAGTAGATGCATCGATATATAGCGATACATACTTATATGTAGTATGTGAATGATTGTGTGTCCAGTTGAACGTGCACCAGAGGTCACTGGAAGCAGCGGGCCTGGAATTATGCGGCGTGAGCGGTACTGTTCCTCAGGGTCAGCAGCCAAGTGGAACTGGTTCGATTGGGTCTGCACCCAGCCCGGCGTCTCCGAGACCCACGCCTCAACCGCCAAGGGCTCCCCTCGCCACCAGCACCTCTCAGTCCTCCAGACTCGACGATGACAGTCCAATGGACAGTGAGTGTGCCTTATTTTATCTATATACATATATATATATATACAAGTTGACTTCGCGTTCAACGTCCAAATAAATAATAGTGCTGCCTAATAATAATATTATAATAATAATAACAATAATGATATAATGATAATTGCGAAGCAACAATTTTGAAAATTCATGAGTGATGAGATGTTTGATTGAAGTGTTGTGTATATGTAAATTTTAGATACAGGTGGTGGAACAACGGCAGAGGACTCGGACGACGGCGAGAGCAGGGCACAGTACGTGAGTGCTAACTGCGTGGTGTTCACACATTATCGGGGCGACGCAGCCTCGGAGGTTGACGAACATTTTCAGCGGGCTCTGGCGCAGGACAAACTCAAAGGTATAAGATAATCGCGCGAACGGCAGCTAAACGGGCCACTTACTCGGTGCGAACAAGTCCGAAGGAATGCGCGAATAGACATTATAAGAATGGATTGCAGATGCGCGGTCAGGATAACTCGGGGGGTAATAAAGTGCATCGTTAGTTGGGACAGCGCTAACAAGCATCGTAACAATTGTTATGTCGTGTTTCGACAGTTGCGAGCGTTCAGCAAATAGGAGACAGGCAAAAAAGGTGCACAAGGAGTGCGTTTGGCAAGCGATCAGCCAGTCGCTTGATGCTATATCGGTGTCGTTTAAGGCCGCATTTATCCCAGGATCAGTTCACTAGCCTGCTTAGAATTCAAGACAACACGACCTAATTGTTATGTGCCTTCCTTCCTTCCTTCCTTCCTTCCTTCCTCCCTCCCTCCCTCCCTCTCGCTACGTGATACCGCCAAGTAAATTAAGAGCTCTCTCTCTCTCAACTCTCTACGACCAGCACGTGCATCAGAGGGCAAAAAGAAAATGGACGGAAAAAGAATCAAGCCGACAGTTTTAGCCGCTGGCTAATGCAACGTATAAGGACACATTCTCTCAAGTCAATCGCGCGGCTGACCAATTTGCAAAGATAACGTCCGATTGTCTTTCGACAGACAAATTGGATCTCTCATATAATAAAACAAATTTGTTGACGCCTTTTTATGCTTGTCCCCGGCCCGTGTACCCACAATTAATGCAAAATAACAAGCCACAAACTTTGACGAATTGTGCGGGAGCATCTTTCGCACTGATGCTATTATAGACAGCATCAAGCCAATACACAACGTGCATATTTAATTGCTATATATAATCTTTTCATTTACCTTGATTACATATACGCATATATTTTCTTTTGTATAAAATTAAAATCTTATGGAGATTGTACATCTGTTATTCGAGACTGATGAATCGTGACATTCTGGTTCATAAGCATAAAGCACAAGGTTGGATGACAAAACAAAAAGCTACCTGAACGACTTCAAAGTCGGGCCGAAAGTCGATGACAAACGCGACGCTGATGACGATAATTACTTGGGCTTGTTAACCGAAGAAGAAGACTTATTTGACAATGAATGACCTTGGCGCAGATCAAAAGTTGGAGGAGAAAATAGAGTTCCTGGTGTAAACGTCGATCCCTAAACCCCCTCCCGTGGTTGGGAACGGATTACATCGCGGCATCAGTACCTGCGGCACAGAAGAAAGCCGACTGCGGAGCCCGACACTCTGTTTCTTTAATTGCGTTAATAAATAAAGGACGATCGAGCGGGGCCGTATTGAGAATGCCTCGCTACGAGAGCGACGAAGAAAACAAACGAATAAGGGGGGACGTCAACAGAAGAGAGGGTCATATGGTCCAGCTCGAAGAAAGACAAGTCCACAGAGCCGGAGCCGGAATGAAGGGATAAAAAAGGTCGCTATCTAGCATCTCGCGTAAGCAAATCGCAATATTTAACGCGATAGTTAGTTGTGCATGGCGAGCGGGCCAGAATGACGCCTTGTACAACCAATATGTGCGCAGGATATGCTCGAGCAGCATACCTATATTTCAACGGTTGCTATACAAACTCCTTAGTCTTATAGGACATTCCAAGCGTGGGAAACAATGCGGGTTGGGCTTCTTTACATAGCGGCGTGTGGCGTCTATTGTTACGAGACGGAGAGAGAGAGAGAGAGAGAGAGATATGCTCCTCCGCGTCCTATGAAAAATTGAACGATAAAAATACCGAGCACATTCAATCACTTAATAACACCTCCATCTTTGTTTTGTCTGTTGCAGAAAACATCTCCCCCATGAATATGAGAAATTTCCCGCCATCTTTTTGGAAAAGCCATCACCCCGGGGACGTCTACGATTACCCGACGGATCCTTGGCATCCGCACTATCCACAATATCATCACAGGTTTATATGCTTTTATCACTCTAACATTTTCAACTAGTAGTTTTCATCTTCTATTCATATTAATAATAATTATTATTTTAATTAATGTTGTAATGGATTATTTTGTAATTACTCGTGATGATGATTGATTTTAACAATAAAAATTAAATTTGTAAGTTGACAACAAAGTAAAATGGAAAAAATAGACACAATTTCAATATGTACATATCATTTGAAAAATTGTAAAAAGTTATACATTTGCAATGTTTGAATATTTTATACCATTATTATAATTGCAGTAGAGATCAAATCAGTTGAATCAAATTAAATAATAAAATGTGACAAAATAATCAAGTTGAATTCGTTTTGCGAAGTGCAAATGCTCGCGGATATGCATTTGATATTGGACTAGCAGTAACAGAGTTAAAATTTGGTTGCAGAGCGGTGCATGATTACCATCACCATAACATGGCGGCGGCAGCGAGTTACAGTGGTTTGTTACTGGGTGGTGCCCGAAGTCTTGGACACCATTCGACTCATCACGCGCATGCGGCGGCATCGTACAAGGACTGGACATCGGCAACGCCGTCGCAGGCGCTGGTGGACGCGACATCGACACCCCCGTACCCCCACGGCCCGTACGCACCCCTGTCCGGTGAGTACTGGACCTGAAAAGACCAACGTAGAGGCTCCACGCGACCCGCTAGATTATGTACAGATCTACTACAATCTTTTGTTAAATCAATGTTATCATGAAATGATTATGGTCGCGTACCGACTGAACCTATATACTTATATATATATAGAGTATGACGATTGAGCGCACGTTATTCATGATCCTCGTTGTCTTTCAACCTTTAGAGCGGAGTCAGCACCAATTCGGTTCTGTAAATGGCGAGACAAAATTAAATTCATTTTTTTCCTATTATATAAGAAACAAAAATTTATCGATCCGTCAAAGGTTGAAACTTGTAACTATATATATGTATGTGATTTGGGCGTAATATACATGCATCTATACCTATAGCGCGATAATTTTGAACGTGGCAATCGTACCAAATTTGAAACTGTATAAAATTGTGATAATGAAAGACATTTAAAATCTTTTTGTTGAAGATATATATATATATATGATCAATTGTCTTGGTTCTTAATATATATTATAGAAAATGTATACGTCACACCAACCGAACAGAGATGGTAAAGATGCGACTGTTGCGCTGCAGAGTTTTTTTTCTTTCTTTTACCTTCTCTGATCCATTCGAGTGCGCGTTTGTGCACCAGAAGTGAATAAGTCGCTTGTAATTGCAGCTGATTACGTATTTTGAAACGAGGGTTAAGCCGGGAAAACATTCTAGAACGACGTCGTTGTAATAAAACGCGCATGTACCGCGCGACTATGAACAGAGGTGCTTACTTATTTCATCAGCAAGGGATGGGACTCGGCCCGGGGCAAATTACTCGCTTTCTCTCTGTGTATCAAATGGAACACGCCAGTGTTGAAGGGTTGAATTACTTCAAAGAAGATGCGAAAGCTTTTGTTATTGTATACTCACATTGTATACACTAACTTGACTGTACAAAGCGTTATAATAATTGTCATCTGCTATATGATTAGTTATATAATTGCACGCCCATTACAAGTACAATTATATTCCGTATGCATGACAAATTATTATTCTTATCATTATTATTATTATTATTAATATTATTATTATTATTAGACTGATTGTTCACGAATTTTTTATAATACTGATGCGCTTATACTTATAAAGACAAGCGAATTTATTCATCATCATTTTATTCACATTCTTCTTTGAGGTGTTCGGCGCGAGTGACCGATAATTTTGCACAGTGCTACTTTTCGTCGAGCGACATCATGGTTCTGTTATATATGTTTTGTATACTCATCTTGTAACCCGAGGAACACGTTTTGGTATATTTATGAAAATATCATATGTAAAAATCACCATGTGTTGTATATGTCAAATTGGTCAAGCTTTTGCAATTTCTCGAAACCTGTTTCACGCTTTATTCATTTTATTGTCAATCGGCATGAAAAGGAATTTCTTTTTGGTACATGTGCCAGTATTAAAATTATACAAATTGTATTATATACGAAATGAATGAATGTAATATAGGAATAAATTATCTACTTATAATAACGATTGCACGTTGTAATTATTATTTTCGTGTTTAACCGAGTTCATTAATGTCGTAGAAAAAAGATCATTCAATCGTTATGTTCTGCTTTTTATGTACGCGGAGACCAACGGAAAAGGTAAGTGAAATGATTTTTATGAGTATCGTCATCGTAAAGGAAGATTAATTGTATCGCCCCGCTGTGGAAGCTGATGTGAAAGCAAAAAAATTGCTTCATTAATTATTCATCGCGCAGTGAATTGATTGTAAATTATGATTCATGTAAAAATCCTGATATTACACGCGTTCTTGAGATAAAAGTGTCAACTAACAAGCATGTCTAAAAACGTACAATGTTTATCGGCGTTTATGCAAAATTTACTTGATACTAACTGTTAACATTCCTTTATATATATATATATATTTATATACTTGATGAGAATGCTAATCTCATCATAACTAACTAATAAGGTGTGAATTTATGCGCACATGCATGCAACTGCGATTTTATCATGTTATATTTGATGTGAAAATGTCGAATTACATCAAGTGAATTAATTTTTCAATCAAATGCAAAAACGCGGGTGCAGAGAAGGAGAGAGATTAAAAAATATTCATCACATCTGGGATATTGGACTCTGATGGCGGAGTCACAAAAGTTGCTGACGATCGAAAGTGGTTTGTGTAATGGTTGCGCGCGCATTTGAAAATCTGGGATCAACAGATAACTGGCCGGAGAGTTAAATGTATATGTATATATATATAGAGAGAGAGAGATATATAGGTATATATATATATATATATATATATATGTATGTATGTATATACGTATATAATCCGCGTGTGTCGGAGCCACTGTGAGAGAGGAAGCGAATGGCCGACGCCGAGAGTTTGCAGCGACAGGCAGAATGGCGCGCAGGCAGAGCAAGAAACACCGTCGGCTCCTCAGATCCTCGCAATTAATAAGAGCGTAATGGGGCCGCCGATAGCGCGACTGGCCGCTCCAAAATGATCGCACGACAAAAACCCAGGCTCTGGCCGTAAAACATCGCCGCGAAGTGGCCCGGGACACACGAGCGCAAAAACGCACCCCGATCGCTCGTCATTTCGCATACGACCCAATATACTTGACACGCGATCCTTTTGCGCGCACCGTTTGATTTGTAATTTTCTATTTACTTGACATATTTACGACTTCCACGAATTATCCCTATTAAGAATAATCATCATTTTCAACTGTCAATTCAATTAAAATCTGTGACCGCCCGCTTTAATACACCGCGGCGTCGCGTTTTTATCTTTCATTCAATTCCATCGCGTTTATGCAAATTATTACCTACTACTCGCAAATTTCGCATACTTATTCGATGTAACTATATATACACCCATTTTTACTCCTTTTCAAAACTAAAAATAAATTATAACATGCATCTTATTTTTATCTCTTTTTATTCATTTTTATTTTAATAACTTTTATAAAATTTGATATCGCACATATGAATATATTGTATACAGATTTACAAGGTCGCGCGGGTTATGCCCGCCACAGCTGATGCGCATCATGTATACAAAGTGTGTGCGGTGTTTTTACCACGCCCATTGTGATTGGATATAGACCACTCCCATTCAGTTACATGTGTTCATTTTTACACCTTTTACACCACATTAATTTATTTAAAGGTCCTATGACGCTTATGCAGCAGCAGTGCATACAAATTTCAACAATACCAATTTATTATATATAGGTATTAGACACAGAGCGGCGACATTCAAAATTATATATATATATACATATTTATATATAATCATTGAGCATGAAATCCGATATCAGCAAGCCGTTGCGTGCATGTGTTCTGCGAAAATATAAAAATGCATTATTTTTCTTAAAACAGAAAAAAAAGTACACAAGTTGTTGTTGACTTATATGGACAAATGTTTAAATTCGATGAGTCGCCCTGTGATATCAATTTTGAAAATACCTCGTGTTTATTGCAATTTTGCGGCACAATGGCTCTGGTGCCTAGGCTACTCTCAAATCGATACTCGGAGCGATCCCCTCTATATATATACATTTTAGGTTCCCTCAACAATGGGTGTCATTGATCCCAAGTGATACGGCATTCGTGTAAAATATTCGCATCAATTCAATAAATTTAACATATCTAAACCTGAAATTTAACTATATACATCAATGCTTTATTTTCATTCACAAAAACAAATTGTCTATATAATTGTGTTTTTATATAATATGAAAATATCATCATGCATAATGCATATATAGGATTATGAAAAAATTACTCTTATATATAACTATTATTTTTGTGCGCAGAATTTATATATGCATATATGTATATGCATTCGGGAATGATGAAGTTATATTTGAAAATGAGTGTACATACGCGAGCTGTACATGCGTTGACGAAATTTAGTGCAAGTTTAGGCCCAATTTAGGAGATGCTGGTACGATGACACACGTGCTTTGCCTCGCAATGTAGAATGAGTGGCTGATTCGCGGCCGAGCAGTCCAAACGAGTTTTCAAGAATTTGCTAAGAGGAATTCCGATTATGTTCCTTGTCCTAACCAAATGCGCGACATTATTTTATAAACACAATTGTCTCATTCATTGTGTCCAGACGCATTGTGTCACACCTCCTAACAGCTTTTATAATTTTTACCCATTCTTAATTCCTTTTCTCATTATCGCAGTGGCATAAATCCTTTTCACAATCGACTCGCATTCTTTTCTTTATATATATATATATATATATATGGTGTGTTTATATACTTTATTTCCTATTTTCTCTTCTTTATTTTCAATTATAAACATTTAATTGAAGAAAAAATTGCAAATCGGTATTAATTTTATATATAATTGTGATGTATATATGATACAACTTGTAGAATGGAAAAAAAAAGATTTTGATGTCACAGTTTCTTCAGCACATTTCGAACTTCCTCGATCGCTATATACCGGAAGATGCGTGTACACATCACTTGTCGGCTTAAAATCATCATTATGTCTTTAAATTTAAGTACCGCCATTACCACGGCGGTGTCGGCAAATGCTTGATTAGGTAGTGACGTACACGAGTTCGTCAGTATAATTATATAATTGCGTAAATTAACTTGAACGGCATAAATTGGTTGCCGTTTAAGTACGATTAAGAGAAATAAATCGCAATTACAGTTGAGAGAAGCCGCTTTAGATATGGTCACCGCCGTTGAGCAGATCGAAAGCGCCAATTTAAAGCATTTCCTTTATTTTTATGTATGTCGCGCTTTCTTTTTCTCTCTTCTGTTTTTTTTTTTTTTTTTTTTTCGAAATTTGGCCTCGGCAATTTGGAATCAAATTATATATGAAAAACTTTTAGTATATTGTATAAGAATAATTTCTGTTCTGCTTTCATGCTGGTATAAAGTTATAATTCAAATCTATATTGATGACATATCCTATATAATAAAAATATTAAGTCTAATATAGTATATATATATAACTATCGCGTTATGAACGGGGGAGAAAATAGTTTGATAACTTAGCCTCATGAGTCCCTAAATCTCGTTAGTTTTGAATGTGTGAAGGTTCGTTATCTGTGATCTGAGCACTTTGTCGTCGGCTTGGCGAAGAGTCATGGTTCTTAAAATGCAGCCGGCCTGCTTCTTCCCCTATTGGCCAACCGCAGGCGCGAAAACGCAAGATCTTTACCACGAGATACACGAGTTCGGCTCTCACATGTATTTCACCGTCAAACGGGACGAATTTATGAGTCGGGAGTTTACATTCAAGGTACATGCACATGCAAGCCGGAAGAAATGGTCTATCTCCTTGACATCTATTGCTTTCGAACATGAAAGTCGTTTGATTTCAAACAGGATGAGTCGAATGTGCCTGAATAAACAATAACATTCTATATACCTACCATGCAACAATGCGTACATTAACTCAAACAATTCAACAATTTTGCTTTTTATAAAATTGTTTACAATAGTTTTTGGTTTTTATTAGACAAATCGAAGAAAGATGTGAAAAAACAAAAGAATAACATTTGTAAGTGCATCATTGTTATAATTCTATAACAATTTAATTTGTTAAATTAAATCGTGAAAGTTATGAGCATCATTTGAAAATGGTACGAATTTCGATAACAATTATATATATCTTTTTGGACATGAAACAAAGCCATCACTGAAGAAGGGTTGATTAATATAAATAATTATGATAATAATTTTTGCTTGATCATGGATCGTTTCATGGATCGATTTCTTTGAAATGATATTTTCTTAAGTTTAGTAACATGCATGCGTAAAACGCATGTACAAAGTTAGATTGCCAAATTTGGTTTATAGGACAAATGGATCGCATTTATATAAAGGAGAATGATAATATCAATTCAAGACTTATACGCTTGAGAAAAAAGAAATGTACGGACGAAGCGATGAAATTGTCAAACGAGAGTGCGTTTTTGCGGTCCTCGGACACGAATTGAAAAAAAGTAGTATGAATGAAAAAGCGCGATTGTCCCCACCGCGACATATAGAAAATGCGACGCGTGTTTAGTGAAGGCCTGTATATATAAACTCTATGTCGATGCGGTGTCGGTGGCAGTCTCACAAATTGCACTCCGCCACGAGATTCGAAAATGGCGGCACCGTGTGACGTCACTAGTTACGATTAATATAAGAAGGAAGAAAGAAGAACGGAAAGAGGATAGCTGACCGGGGAATGGCCAGTGAGCCTCGATTGGCCGCATCTGCTCGTGGAGGGAGTGGCGTGCTGGCTACCTACATTGATCTCTCAAACCTCTACCAGAAGCCAAAAGCTATCGTATCGCTCCGTCGATTTGTCGCTCATGCAACACCAACCACTCTATTATCATATAAACCTTATTTGCATCACAATTTCCAAATCCTATCCTATATAATTAAAATTTACCACTTATTTTCTTACTTATATATATATACACATTATGACCAATTTATGCTATACTTTTTCGATTCAAACATTATTTCATCTCAAATCAAAATAAGACATATTTTAGATTTTAATTTTTCCATTTTATATAAATGTATATATATACGTCTAGAAAATAAAAGGAACCAATAATAGATGCTTTGGAATGAAGCGAAATTTTTATTCCCACCCGGAGCGATATATTCCTATCGGAATCGTAGTAGTATATAACAAAACTATATATATACGGTTCAAAATACAATAAACTTGGTCAAAGTTGTTGAGGATAGAAACTCACATGCATATATAACCATTTGATTCAATTTTGACAATCAAAGTTTATTAAGAAGTTGTTAAAAATGGTTTAACAATAAACCATTAGCTGAAATTTGTTCAAACTATACACATATTGGAATATATTCTGAAGCATTTCGAAAAAAGGTATGCTCTTCAGTCCGGAAAATATACAACTTTATATAACGCAATTTTCCAATTTCAACGAAATTTCTACAGATTGTTTATATATATATATAAAAGTGGCATTTTCAATTTTGTTAATAATTGCAAAATTATTAATAAATAGGAATTTTACTTGTGTTTTTTTATTTAAAAATCAACTTTGCCTATTTGTCGTAAAAGAAAACATTTTTTTTTATTTTGAAAAGTATGTCTGTAAAGTTTTTTATTGCTGTATTAGTCCTAATTTGTAAGCTTTTATTAAAGATATACTCGTATTATATCACAAGGTTAAAAAAACGTGTTCGAGTTATCAAAAATCATATATAACGACGAATTATCATTAGTAAAGAAGACGCCTGATGTTGCATTCGTTATTGAAGGACGGACAAACATAATTTTTATATTAGTATAAGGATTAAGGATAAATGTGAATGAATGAATAAAAGAATTACTAAAAGAGAGAGAGAGAGAGCTACTTATACATCATCAACTTTGGCACGATTCGGTATATTGAAAATTTGAGTCAAAGAGGGTTTCCCTTCTATTGATAGGTAGTATAAGCGTGTATATATATAATGCCTAGAGCTCTGTGAAGGGTCGAAAATACTTTGCCAAGCGATCGACACGGTTTTGTCGCACCATTTGATCTGATAAACTCTGGCACAATGGCGACAATTAAGAATCAAATCAATTGATCATAGTTCTATAAATGAAATTCATCTCTGATGGGCGTTGAATATATATATAATCGACGCTAATGAACGCAGTCGTAATAATTTTCATTTCCATCAGAGCGTTCGCGAAAACTTTTGTTCACCAACATCAAAATTTCAATATCTTGGCGGTATAAAAGCTATGAGCGCGGAAAGGAAGCTTCCTTTTGTGCAAAATGCCGACAAAGCTAAAATATGCACCAACGCCATAAAGACAAACAGTATAGCAAATAAAAAGCAGGCTTCCCGTTTACAATCGAGTTAGAGGTCTGACGTCAGCTTTCACAATGCTTCATAATTATATCGGCTGTTTGCTGTGATTTGTTGCGCTCTTGTTTACTGGCTCGTATTAACACACATTATTTCAGCCAACGCTATTGTTCGCCGAGTGAAAATCACGAATTAAGTTGTAGTTAACTGTTTGGACAAAAAAAACATACTTTTTACTATACGGTGATTGCTATTACAGCATATTCGCCAACTCAGTTATACAATTTTCCCTGCAGACTAATGACATCTACCATTTCAAAAAAATTTATTGAACAAAATATCCTAATGATGATTCAAATATCATCAATAATGCTGCAATCAAATTCAATTTCCATCACTAAAAAGACCAATATATGCATGATAGCTAATTTTCCACATGAACGAAATCACAAGATCGCTTACATCCTCTCAGACAAGTGATTCTAGTGTGTAAATAAAAAATACCCCGACGCCCTACCATCTTGCACGCTTTTCCACACCACTGACTTTTCATCAAATAATACTTGAGATTCACCGTGCCTCAGGTTCGATATAAGTTTTTTCCTCTGATACCTTTTGTCCTCCAGTTCAAGGGCTATTACATGCAAGGCACAACCTATTTATGACTTTCAAATGGTCGCACGTGTCGACACGTGTTCTTGAAACAAAATACTCAAACATATCACGGATGTACCCATATAATCCAAACATATTTATATAACGCTTTTGAACCGTTTCAACTTTTTATTCATTTACTATACTATAAATCATACAATGAAAACAAAATTGATCTAAACATGTTTTTTTTTTTTGTAGTATGAAAAATTGCATTCATATATAGTGTAACCTTAAGCCGTATAACAAAATTTGATATAACTTGTTCCTATAGACACAAAATCTTATATAGTTAATTAGGATACTACAGAATGTTTAATCCAATATAAGGTATGAAACAACAAATTCATGATATCATTAGAAATGTAAAAAAACGTTATTGTTTTAGATGAAAAACAAAAAACACGAATATTCTCTTTATATATAGCATCTTTAAAATTCTTTCGAGCTTTTCAACTTAATATACACTCCACAAAAAAATATTAACGATCCATACCCCTAAAATTTTGCTTTATTCCAACTGTCATAACTATGACCCATTCTATAAAAAAATAGTTTATTTTACACCAAATTAAAGCTTGGAACCTTAGCTTCGACATTCTTTGTTGAACAAAATTTTAACATCGCAACAGATTGCGCTACTGTCCAATGTTTCGATGAAAGAAATTTTGCAAACTTTGAATCACTGTAACAACAACAATATCCTGTACACACGTGTTTCTTACAGCGGAAATGTAAAATTTCGGATCCCCTGATGATTTACGAAGGAAAAAAACATAAAGATTAAAACTTTCGAAAGTTGTAGACTTTTAGAATAAAAAAGTGACTTTTCTCAGTATTTAGCCCATAACATTGAAGAAATTCATGGAAAATGATTAATTTTTTTTAAATTGCAGCTCAGATTATCACCTTTTTGAATTTTATGCCGGTAACTTTTTTTGTCATACAAATGAAAAAATTACGCAGAAGCAAACATACGGCAATTTTAGGTGGATCGATAATTGTTTTGCGGAGAGTGTAAATGAAAAGAGTCACCCTCTTGTTCATTATTGTATAATTCGATATCAATTCAAGTATATTACCATATTTGTAATGGCTAAGTTAATTGTATAAAATTCTTCTAGACTGAGAGAGCGACGGTCAACAGCCTAAAATATATGACATCGATCACGATCATCAACGTAACGATCTGGCTGAGGAATATCGAGATTAGAGATAAACATTCGGTCCTGTTCGAGGCGCCGTCGTAAAGAACATGAGATCTTAACTGGACGATTTCGTGGCATCATACGATAAATGTTCACCCGTTTGAACATTCGTTGGCTTGTTCGAATGTGCTGCTCAGCGGGCGCCATCACCAACTCTGCACCCTCACATCAGTCAAGACGTTACTAGCTTTCGTATTACACAATTTCCACGATGATGATAATAATAATAATAATAAACAAGCCTCAAATCACAATCAAATTTACATTTCGTATAGGTACATATATACTGTCGATTTCTTCAAAATCATTCCAATTTAACATCGCAAACAAAAGAAAAGCATATATATATATATATATATATATATGCATTTTCTTGTCCGATAATTCTTTTTGTTTGTTTGTTTTGTTTTTTTTTTTAATAACAATAATGAATCAAATAGACTGAGCGGCGTTCAAAAAATTCTTTTTCAAATTCCTTAATTATTAATATTCCTTTTTAATACCTAATGCGACACTTTTGAACGTCCATAAATTATTAGCGGAACCTTTTCTCTTTGAATGTTGATGCCTATTTCGATTCATCTCCCCACACAAAGTTGTCCAAAAGTTTCGAACTTGGTAAACATTTCATTAGGCATTTATGTCTGCCAAAAGTTCCGGATCGGTAACTACGTCCGCCCATAAAGCATCCGACCTTATGATGCGAACTAGACGAAAAAGGCGGTAATTAACTTCGACACCTTACTACGGAAATGATTTAACACTAAGAATCGCTCATGTGTTAGACACGTGTCGGCGTCATCACAGAATCTTAAACTCATCAAGTATACCAAATTGCTAAGAGGTAATTAGTTTTGCCTAATATTTTATTATCATTTTACATATTTATATTATACAAATATCAAACAAAGCGATATACGTCTCAATGATCGTATATGAAGTGAACAATTCCGGGCAACTATAATAAAGTCAATATGTGTCTCGAGCGGAAAGCGTGAATACAAATAGGGCAATGCTCCTCTCTCGGGCATAAATCAGTCTGTACAGCTTCTTGTGCTGGTATGATTTGTGTGTCTTGTTACGCAATCGAGCATGTGCTGGCTAGACGTGGAAAAACTAGACACAGGAAACCACGTGAGGCCCACGTGGTATGACACCGTTTAGCGACATTGTATTCACGAAATAATATATATGAGATAAGTGATAGCTCTTAAATCAATAGACTTGATTCAACCAGATGTACCACGGTTATATTCATACCAATGTATCTGAAAAGCAAATCATCTTCTGAAATAATGTGCAAGTTATTTCAATTAAAAAAAAAAAAATATATATATATATATATATATATATGGGTAGTCTTGATCCATTGAATGAAGCATATTGTCGAAATCAGATGGCATTAAAAGAGATATTAAAATAGAGACAGGAGCACGCGTTGTACACTTGCACCGAAAACAACCCTCGATGCGGAGTAATTAAATACCAGGCAGGCACGTGGAGTTGGCAGCAAAACTCCCCTTCTCTTTGGGTACAATGGCTAGGGTCAGGTTATTGATATTGTACCAGGAATATAAATGGTCGGACCGTGGATATGAATATTATTAATTTTATTTGAGCAATTACGCCGTGTATCAATGGTTTATTGCATCAATTTGTCAAGTGCACAATGTCGCCCTCATGGCTCTCATTTGTCATCACGAGCGGTACTTAGGGATCTTTAATACTTTATGCTCGGACGCACAAATTTTGGGCGAGGAAATTCATATAGCAAAAGGATTAAGATCGACTTAACAAAGTACCGTAAGAGAAAAATGTTTTGGAAAGGTGAAAAAGACGCTCTTGTTGCTTAGTCATGCGGTCTCTCTCTCTCTCTATATATATATATATATATATATAGTAAAAAAAATATTCTGCTGAATTGGGGCGCCAGGTATCACAAATATTTGTTTGACATAGCCAACCTGTCGAACAGTTTTTGAAGTCATGTTTTGAAAGACACCGTTTCGAGATGTCAATCAGCTTGTAAGCTTCGTGGCATGCATGAGTGCGGTGATGGTATATACATCATGTATGTTAGTTATAATGCTACTAAATATTGTACGAGAGATTTTTTGATAAATTCCCACAGTCTAATAGATATTGCGAAAATGATTTGCAAAGTCTGAGAAGGAAAGTTTCACGCGATCGGACACAAATCGGAGAATCAATATAAGAAAGCACGCTGACGGTGACGGCGACGGCGACATCGGCATCGTCGTCGGTCTCTCAATGACATAGTGATGCCGCACTCGACAAAGGAGGAAAAAAGGTCTAAGAATGCCGACGCCGGGCATATTTCGGCGCTGTCACCTTAGAGGTGGCCGTCTGTCCTGCTCGCAGTGCCGGCTCCTGCTAAGCTCATCTCGCTCTCCAACCTGACACATCTACCTTCGTCTTCTGCCCCGGGTTGTTCCCACGGATCCTCTCTAACCTCTCTGGCTAAAGTGTGCTAACTGCAGCGCAAGCCGCACAGGATGTCGTCCTTGTCGATATATCGATTCTAGCTCTGCCGCGACTGCCACTTTTTTGCACAAAAACTAGCAGCTACTGAAACGGCAGTCGCTCTCTATCTCTCTCTCTCTCATCGCACATTCCAATACGATCTTCCGGTTTTGATTCCCAACGTCCGCATTATTTCGCACACGAGTCAACCAAATTTTCAAATTTCACAAAAACAATGCCATCACTTTTTTACATTTATCCTACAAACGTTCAATTATCAATCATATATATATATATATATATATATATATATATATATATATATATGTTGCTCAAAAAGTATAAACTTAAAAAGTACTTTTGGTCAATAACAAAATAAATAAATAAGAAATCATATACTATTAATAGCTCGATCAAAAGATGCGACGATAAGAAAATTGTTCGACGTTGCGATAACAAGCATCAACCAGTTTGATGTCATACTTTGCAGTACAAACGAACCAACTAAACATTATCATCATCATGCGGAGAACTAGAATCAATTTAGTAAATCGATCAATAATCTTTATCTTTCAGAGATCACAAATCTTGTCAAGGATTTGGTGTCTTACACGAAGACCTGCCGACCCGCATCTTTCACTTGGACCCCACGCAAAGAAGGCATGCTCTCTCACGAGCCGGATTTATGACGCACAGTTCTCCGATGCAACTGGCTTACAATTTGAGATGACATTTTATGTGGCGACAAAAATATCCAGATGCATATTTTTTGGTCTTTCTTTCATCAATGACCAATAAAATAAATTGAGAGATAAAAAGGAAAAAGAAGAAAATGCCAAGTAGTGAAAATGTTTGGCATCTTATAGACGGGAGCACATTGACAAGTCCACCTTCCAAATGTTTGTGCCGACTCAAAATGACCAAAAGGCTACCTGCACCGCAGGACGCCAAACGTCAAGTCCCATGCAAAGAGGATAAATCACCGATCAAAAATCGCGCTCAAAATGATTGGTACAATCAGTGAATTAGGCAGCATGATTCATGCATTCCTGCGTGTCGTGGTCCCCACGATGAATAATATAATATCTGACTTGTCTCTTCTGGTCGACGATTTCCAAACAATGCCTCTATACGACCGCTATCAAAAACGAGTATATGTACAATCTTTCCCCTTTCCTCTACTATTCTGTTTGTTCAATAAAACAATTTACAATTTAATTTTTTTCACGCCGTTTGCAAGATATTGAAATTGAAATACCGCCAAATAGAAAAATATGCAGGTGCACTGCCAAACCTGGTGCTAATCCTTTTTGGCTGACCACTACTCATGCACCAGCTGTGCAATATGCATACAATGACGCATGTGCCGACTGATTTCGAATGCCATCACGTTACAGTCTTTTCGCTCTTCGTCTCTTGGAAACATTTGGCTTGTGACAGGCGTCGTCTCGCTCGATTCATTATGCTCAACACATTTACAAATTCTTATATCTATTGTCTTAAACTTGAATGATGCTTCATTGTCTTTTGTACTATATACTATACTATACGATACGATAGGGGAGGGAAGAAACATTGTTAATGAATTGTTGATGAAAATGTCCTTTTAAAAGTCCCATATAAGAGGTATAGTATATAGAGTTTGATGAGAATAAAAACTAGGAAACGAGACTGCATTTTTATGATAAGGATTAAACGAAATGGCGCAGACGGCAAAAACGCAGCGCGTAAAACGGTATCACAGATGAGAATATAATTGTTCGAGCATTTAACTCATCAAACGCTGTCTCTAATTGGCACGACCAGTTCTACTTTCGCGCGTAGAAACTCATTTAATTGCCAAGTCAGATTAGAAGAGTGCTTCATGTGCGCGCTTCTCCGATGTCGACATTAGCTTAGTCGCTTTTCACTCCCAAGTCTGGGCAGCCAATCGAGTTCCTTCACTCAAATCCATTTATGACAGTTTTACCGACTATGACTGATTGCAAAATCTACCACCAAAATGATTGTATAATCAGTATGGCAGGTTAACAAAAAAAAAAAAAAAAACAACAAACGACATAAAGAGTTTAATTAACCTGTTTGTTTGATCATTATTTTACACGCAAGCTCCATTAAACTTTCCATCAATTATTATTTTATCATTGTCCCTTTCTGTTACGGAAAACTCACACGATTGGCCACCTTAATGCTTAACGTCGTCATGGCAACTGTTCATCTCTATCTCCCTCAGTCTTGAACAGAGGGTGCAAGGCAAGGGCGAATAACTCGCGAAAACACGTAAATTAAACGCACTATGGAGGTCGATGGGGCAAAATGGGTCTCGCCTGTGAAACATAGCTATCATAAACGAATATTAAAACGAGCTGAAATTACATTTCTCTCTCTCACTTTTTTCTCCTTTTCCTCTCTTGGATTTCGCTTTAATTTAATCTTATTTGCAGTAAACAATTCAAATGCGGTTTTGAAATTCTCCTTTTATTTCTTTGAATTTCATTACAATTATTATAATTTCTTTGTTGAGGATAAATTCAAAATTCAAATGAGCTAGCAAAAATCGTTGCAATTACTGTAATAACAAATTATGTACAATCAAGTTTCTCTTTTAAGTCGTTGTACGAATCAACTTAAGCAGTTAAGTACAAAATCAGTCTTTGCGTGAAATTATTTCAAATCAGACTTTCGACACGAATCAAAAACATTATATAATTGAGTTGTTTGCAATAAAAATGACTTAAGTCGATTTAAGTTTTCAGAAAAAAATGGCTGTTAAAGATTAAAACCTGTGCTTACTTCGTCAAAAGCTTTAGAATTTCACAAGTTACAATCATTTTAATGAATCGAGTTTCAGGTCGTTTTTCCATCAAACGTATTTTTTTTTTTTTTTTTTTGCGTCAAACACCTAAAAAATAATTTTTATACGATGAATTTTAATTCTATAGTATATCTGTATAATTAGTCGAAAGTTTTCGAAGAGACAACAAAGTATGATACATAAATATATTTATTTAACATAGTTTATAAAAAATATATATTATTATTAATACAATTATTTATTCAAAATTTTAATTTTTCCAAGATGTTAACAGGTTTTTATACCACATCGGGTTTTCTGAGTTTAAAAATTTTAATAGAGATAAAATATCTTTTTTTTTTTGCTTCAGTTATTATCGGTTTGGGTTGCGATTTCAAACGAAATTCTTTCCTCTTTGCGTTCTCATCGAAAACTTTATAATCGACGTAAGGACCATCGTAAGAACTATAAATTGCATATTTTCTTCAGAATTAAAGGAAATCATCGGAAATTATTGTGACATATACATGAGAACTCGTACTTTTCAAAAATACGTTTGATGGAAAAACGACTTAAGTCGACTTAAGTCATTATCATTTCAACCGGCTCAATTAAATTTGCATAGGTAATCAGTATGTTACAACTTTAACCCTTCAAGACTGGCTATATAATGTAGTGCGGAGAAAACTCCGAAAACTCATCATCTCATCTCAGTTTCATCATCATTTAAATTCAACAAATCAGTTATATATAGGATTTCATTAGTTTGAGCAAAAGAGATACATGTATAAAATATCTGTGGGTAACAGGCAAAATTTATTTTTTTTCTCAGAAAATTGTTCTGTAAATGTTAAAATTTTAATTTAATTTTAATGTTGGGATGTTACATCATCCGTACTTGAAGGGTTAAAATGATAAAGCATTTTTAAAATTTAATCGTAAAAATAAAACTACATTACGGTTGCGTTTATGTGAAATGTGCGTTTCTTTTTTTGTTTAGATCGGAAATTCATTTATGTCCCTTTCGAGTATATATACACTTAATAAGTTCTTTCTAATATCAAAATGTCATGTGCAATGTGTTGTAATAATTTTTATAAAAGATGAGTGATAGTTCGAATTTTTATAGACAGTAAATAAATTAGCAAAAAATCAATTCGAATAACGATACAATAAAATTTAATAAATCCAATACTAAACGATTCATAAAAATGCAGAGATTCTTAAGTTTTTTATATTTTTAAAATGAATTAATCCAAAATTGGATCATTATCTTTATGGTATATGGCTGAATAAAAAACTTGATAAATAATTTCCATACTTGCCAGAAATTGATTACCTTAATTGTGCGATACCTATACATACTTTAACATATAGATAGAGACCATATCGTTATGATAAAAAATATTGTTATTTTGACAGTATGTGCATGTGCAATGGCACATGATTGTCATCTGTGCAAAAATATGTATCTTTTCAGCGCACTGAGTCTGAGAATTTGTTTTGCGTAAAAATAAAAGTTTAGATCTGTGTGCCTATTGTGCTCTGTTATTGTCTACGAATGATAGTTCAACTCGTATTCCGGTAGATAAGGTTCTGCTGAGGTAATGACTGGTAAACAGCTGAGGGTATTCTGAAAAGGAAATGAAATAAATATAAATCGATAAGAAAGTAAAATATATTAAAAACTAAATTGTTGTTTTATAAAAATGTACCAATCGCACAAGCTCGTCAAAGTAGGGTCTTTCGTGCGTATCAATGGACCAGCAGGATATCATAACTTGATAGATTGGATCAGGAATGTCTCCCAGCTGTGGCAAGCGTTCTCCATTTTCTACCGCACTCTCGACCTCGCTCTCGAGCGACAAATGAGCGTACGGTGTTCCTCCCAAGGCAAACATCTCCCACAGCATCACTGCGAAGGCCCAAACCGCAGCTGGCTGTTGTTTCGTTTTACTGCTGAAACATTCAATGGCAGTCCACCGAGAGAACTTGATATCCTCGAGGGAATACTTGGCAATCCCATGGCCCATGAGCTTGGGGTTGAAGTAGTGATCGAGGCCAACGCTTCTCGCACACACAAAATCGTGCACGATTTTTAACCTTGCAAGGTGCTGCAGAGCCGAGGCCACTGCCGCTCCGATCTGCGGGATCTTTTCTCCGGGAAAAGGGTTTCCAAGCCTGGAGGAAAGAAGCCGGTTTTTCAAAGTTTCCGTGGGCATCTCCAGGGCAATGTACAGAGTGTCAATGGTCTCGCAAGTGCCTACAAGACCGGCCAAATTTGCTCCAACGCCAGCTCTTATACACAGATCGAGCTCCCGGAGCATTTTTTTTTTCTCCGAACTTTTCATTGACACATCTGAGATAATGTGCACTGTGATGGGCAACATTTTTCCTTCCTTTTGGACAGTTCCTGTGTGAACTGTACCGAACCGGCCTCTTCGAAACATCTTAGAATCGATTGTAAGAAGGTTACGAGGGATGGTCCACACTTTCTTCTTCAGTTCCTGAATCAACCAGAATCTTGTTGTAATTATTTTTAAAATAAAGTAACACGAAAACAACCAAATTTATTCTCAAAGATACTACAAATCGACGTCTCTAACGAAGAACATGCCAATTCAAATTATATTTGATTATCATTCCAGTTCATTTCTCAAAGTTACACTGACCAGATTCGTTGCAGATCAAAAAAAAAAAAAAAAAAACGAAAACAAAATAACAAAACTTACCTGATTTCTTTGCAATTTGCATAATTTATTATTATTATTATTATTTTTTTTCAAATTACAAAGGAATCAGGTATGTTTCGTTCTTGTTTTTGAAATGTGTAACGAAATCTGATCAGTGACTTTGAAAAATGAACTGGCATGATATTCAATAATAATTTTGAATTGGCATGTTGTTCGTTAGAGGCGTCGAAATATACTATAGATCGATATACCAGAACTAGAATTTGTTGTACATTGTTTTACAAACAATGTTGTTTGAAGCAAAAATTTTGAAAAATAATCTAATCATAATACAATATTTCTTAATGAAATGAAAAATTAAAAAAATTGTAAATCGAAAATATTTTTGTTCAAGAATTATTTGAAAAAGCACAGTTAGGCCGAGATAAACCCTTTTTCAAGTTAGAATATGAAATAGCATCAACTTATTTACCTGATAATGATTTGTGCTTTCGGGGATGTCCTCGGGAATGTAAGCGATATTGTCGACTTCGACCAAGGGTCCCTGCAGGGTCAACTCCTGATGATCCGAGAGCCCTTTTTGTCCTTTCTCGTACTTGTTTCTGATATAAACATAAAGGACAACCGAGGAGACGAGCAGTGCTCCAAGAAAGACGATACCAATCCAGAGCAATATCTCAACAGCACTGGACGACGCCTGAGAGGATCCTCCAGTTAGGCCCATCTTAATAGTTTGACTACTCGCGAGTTTGGAATAGCTGTACTGCACCTCCTCACCTATTCTGGAAACAACCACGAGGCCCAGCTGCGGGGACAGTTCACTCGTGACCAAAGGCGCATTGTAATAGCCGCCAACGTTCTGTCTTTGGCCGACAGTGAATTTGCTGTAGTTCTCAAAGTCTTTCGCGTCGAACGCTGCTGTCACATAATATCCAAGTTTGTCATCCACGGACTTTTGGTAGTTCGGATAAGATTGTTCATGGTTCGTTGGAGGGGTCAGCAACCGTGGATCCACCACGACCACCTGGTAGGAACTAACAGGTCCGCTCTCACTTTGACCGGGTTCGAGGGCGATCTCAATGGTATTGTACCAAACCTTAAGAATTTTCGGAGCAGCGGGCTCTTCTGCTGGACCGATGTAGGTCCAATTGTCCGAGTAGGCTGCTTCGCTGTCCCCGTAGGTGTTGGTTGCAATCACTGAGACGTTATATTTCGTGCCTGGCTCGAGTTCCTCCAGAACCGTTGTGTTGGATAGTCCACCCTCCACTTGGGATTCGAACGGTGCGAGCTTTTTTGACGAGTAGCTCTCTATCGCATCTGCTCGAACAGTGTACGATGTTATGTTCCCGTTTGAAATGTCTGGATACAGCCACGAGACAACAAGCCCGTGGGGCTTTTTTCGCTGAATGCGAAGACCTCTTGGTGGACTCGGGCCTGCGATACAAAACAACCTTTTATTTCAATATATTCTTCTTCTTCTTCTTCTTCTTCGCTCAACAATCGCATACTTTTTAAATAACATCTCTTCTTAACAAGATTTATATATTTATATGTAATATTTTATTCATAACAGCGCATTTTAGGGAAAGCAAGAATACCTTTTTGACCGGTTGTGTATACACTTGTAGCATTATATGAGCCGCAGAGCATGTTTTTGGCGTTATTGCAATTCACTGTACAGAATGATGACGGACCGTATCTTCCAAAATTACTTCCACAGTTACATTTTGTAACC
Source organism: Trissolcus japonicus (assembly GCA_030522925.1). Lineage (NCBI taxonomy): Eukaryota > Metazoa > Arthropoda > Insecta > Hymenoptera > Scelionidae > Trissolcus > Trissolcus japonicus. The sequence goes on from JAPYZS010000442.1 coordinate 32,146, forward strand.
ATCAACCCAGCGTACCTAAAATCAAATTGAATTGAGTAAGTGTATAAAATAATGAAATGAAACAATAGAAATGAGTAGAACAAATTGCAAGCTGATTTACATGTAATACTGCTTGCGACAGGCCTCGATACACTCCGAAGGAGAGTTAACTCCATTTGAAACTGATATCATATCAGGATCCAAGGAGTCAGCTCCGAAACATCCCATGTATTCTTGGGCAGATACCGATCCTCCCAACAAAAGAGAAACAATCAAAACGAAAAGTAACATAGTGCTTGGTTGAAGCGACACTCCCTGATTCAAACATTTGATGATTCATACATATCCTATGCGTTTACAATCTTGGAATTTTTTTTATCAATTCCAGAGGAATTGAAAACTTTTGCACAGTAAACTTGCACATGGTTGTAAACAAAGTTTTGTCTTCATATTGAGACACTTGTGTTTGATTTTAAAAAGGTTATACAAAAATGTATAAACAATGAAACTCGTCGAGGAACAGTATGTACGTACACATAGAACGTGGTAGAAAGTAGACTACAAATTATGTTTCATGCAACGTACATCAGCCATGTGTGCATCAAAACAGATACAACAAAAATGGCATTACTTTTTCGGAGCGAACAAAACTGTAAACAAAAACGAATATTGTTCATTGACACATGAGGATCATCACTGATATAACTAGATATATGTAACGAGTTCTTAGTTGCAGCACACCACTTCAAGGTGGCAGTAAAAGTCTGTGTGCGTGCGCGGCGAGCGTGCGCGGTCCTTTCAAACAAAACTACATGTCCTTTTCACCCAAAAGCGGATCTAGAACCTTTTAGGTGACGGAAGCTATTCAGATCTACCTCCCTCACAAATTTTATTTTTCGAACAAAAATGTATTGTTGAATAAGGATCATTACATTTGACTTTTGTTTAACTGAACACAGAAAAATAAAGGTCGCTTTCACCTCATCTCAACAACGCATCAACAGTATTATTTCAGAAACCACCGGGGAGAACAATAGAAATGACATGAATCTGCAAAAAAAATCAAATGTTTGATTAATCTTTTCAATACTCATCTGGCATTTATTGAATCTGATTTTATTTGAATAAAATATACGAAGCGCTGATTTCAAGTTTGTAGAATTCATCCAGCTCGTTTGTATTGGCTCTGTTACTATATATATTTAGGCATCAGGCATGGCTATTTGAACAATCATATATATCACCGTTTATCAAACTACTGATGGACTTGATAGTTTTACAGAAATATCAAAATTAATTTACTTTTTCGGTTAGAAACATCGTTTTTGTTTTTGCATAACTTAGTTGTATACATAACCACAAGATTATTTTAAATAATGTATTTGTGCAACAGAATTTTGCTGAAATCGCAGTCCTTTGACAGTTACTTGATCGCTGAGCGCAATGCGTCAATTGCGAAATATAATCAGTAAATAACATATAAAAAGTTATCATGTACGAAAACGAAAAAATTCTTAAAAATACCGTTTTTTTTTTTGTTGCTAAAAAAGTTAAATGTTCCCTTAAATGTTGTACGACGAGATGACTTATTATATAGTATGTAATGTGGTATTTCTGAATTACAAAAGGACACGCTGCAATTCTAGCTTATTTACAATGCAAAATATATAAATTACTTTATGTTCTGGCATAAGATTTCATAGGAATAAGTAAAATGAAAAATATAAATTTCATTTGCTGCTGTATGAAAATAAACTGGTCAATTGTTGTTATAAATGATTTATCGCACTGTTTGGGACATGTGCAGTGGGGTGAGCATAGCGTCGAGTGTGGCATCTTTTAAATTGGCCCCTCGCAAATTGGCATCTTGCAAGTCTGACCCAAACAAATTGCAATTCTGAAATGAAAATGAAAGATATTTTATCACTATTTAAAATGATTCGTAATGTGGATTTTGAAAAATGCAACTACTTCAAGATCCGCTCCAGCTAGAACAGCAGATCGCAGATCACAGTTTTTGAGAACAGCGTTTTTCAGAGTGGCAACTCGGAGGTTTGCCGCGGCCATGTTGCTGCCTTCCAAATTAGCGCCTTTTAGATTAGCACCCTCCATAATTGCAGGTAGACCGTTTGGATCCTCAAAATTACAGGAATGAAGGTTCGCCGCTTCTAAATTCGCACAGAGCATCTTAACGCATACTAATTGAGCGCCTTCCAAATTGGCACCGGACAAATCAGCTCGTTCCAAACAGCAGCCAGATAAGTTGGTACCAGCTAGATTACATCCGTGTAAATTGGCATACTGAAATGAAACATACGAACAATATAAAAATACTTAACAATGAATTAATATATTGTTACATGCTATGAAACGGGAATATGAATATGAAATCATTTCATATTCTTTTAAAAATGATGAATGTTTCATTTATCGTGACCAATTATTCATGTTTGAACTAAAAATTGGAACCTTGAAATTGATGTTTCGCAAATCTAATTTAGATAAATCTGCCCCAACTAAATTAACTCCTTGAAAACGTAGTTCAGAATGAACAGGAGTAGTCATGATAGCTTTCAGAACGTCTCTTCTGGTCAGAGAAGCTGTTCCTTTGAATCGTTTGCTTTCATCCGAAGAGAGTTCTTCTAAAATGCTTACAGCTCCCTCAATACCGTAAAATCGAGCTTCTTCTAAAACACCTGTAACAAAATTATTGACAAATAAAAACCTCTCAAATGTTGGCAACATAGCAATAATTTATTTTTATTAAATCACAAACCAGATGGATTTATATTGTTATCGAGAATGAGTTCACCGTGGCGTAAATAATTCAAAAGTGGTTCAAAGTAAGTGGGACTTCGGTCTATCATGTACGCACCAGTTTTATCCTGGTTGCTGGGCATTATTCTCCATGGACAGTCTTCAGTTTCTGTAAACATCCTGTAAACGAAAATCCTTGTTCAAACTGTGATGTGAAAAGTAACATCAATCAATGATAAAATGTAAGTTTGAAAGTTATTTCAACCTAGCTAACATGCTCATTGGTTCTTTGTTAATCAAAGTACTTTTGGTCGTGGAAAAACATTTTCCACCAACATTCAATGTCACCCAATCGGAACTTTTATCAAACTGATTTCTGCTAAATTGTTTATCTTGTGAAATGAAGTCTTCCCCGCATGACACATACAAAACATCATCATCTCTGAAAATTAAACAAAATTATTGACAATCGCAACATATTTATCTGATGTTTGTGATGCGCAAATCTGCTCATCACCTAATTAATTTTATATCATCAATCTCCCCCCCCTGAGGTGTGAACACTCGTTTTGCGTAGATCTCAAATTTTTTACTTGCTGCGGACAAAAGTTCCTCTATGGAATGTGTCACCATAAAAACCTGCAAAATCATCATTGTTTTCAGTTTTTAATAATTCAATAAAAAATGAAAGTGCATAAATGCCGAGTGTATATACCTATATTTAAAACAATCAGATGTTTGCAAAATTATATTTTTACCTTGCCATCAACTTCTGTACCATTCAGGAACAAAATAACTCTTTTCATAATAATCAATACTATACTTATTAATTCTAAGTTTGTTCACACGAACAAATTACAATAAATAAGAAATAGCATACAAAAATCAACAAACTGTCTCGTACACTCTATACCTCTTGCTGTCACTCTAAATCTACCATCTTTAAAGTCAGCTGTTGCCTATATAGCACACTTCACAAATGTATACATAACACTCTAACCTAACTTTTTGTGTAATTACATATCTCCTCGAAAAATTCAGAAACAATAATGTGCAATAATGAATCCATCACAAAAGGACCTAATTTATGAACTTGTCTTCTTTTGAAAAGAAAAACCAATTTCTGTTGTTCGCATTTTATTCAGTGTAAAGTATAGTGTAATTTCAAATTTGCCGGGAGAAAAAATTAGTTGCGGTGGCGCCACCGTTGCTTGCCAATATATTCATCATCAAAACAATATAGACATCAGTCTTGCAGCGCAGCAAAGCATAACAACGGCGTTCTCTTTTGCTAAGTGTGATGGAATAGAAGGAAATGAGTGTTTTTGCAGCAAATGGTTAATTGGATTTTTGCAAATTTGCCTGGTCATGGACTTGAATTTGAGCAACAGCCTTATAGCGGGGGACCCACGGCTGATCGATCACATTGTGGGACAAGTCAAATCTCAAGGAATTTTCGATCAGTTTCGTAAAGAATGCATTGCCGATGTCGACACCAAGGTAGTTTTTATTTATGTTTACAACAGTAATAATAATAATAATAATAATAATGATAATAATGATAATGATAATTGTAAATGATTTTCAAGGGAAAAAAGAAAAGTAAAACAAAATTGGGCTCGTTGAATTTGAATGGTTATATAAACAAGTGGTAGAGTAGAGTGTGTGAATTATAAATAAATTGGAGAAAAAAAACTTGTGAAATTTGTTTGTAGCCTGCTTATCAGAATTTGCGGTCACGAGTTGAGGGTTCGGTAAACTCGTTCCTGGATAAACAAAACTGGAAGCCAGATCAGAACAAGAACCAGTTGCGCGAGGGCCTACGTAAGCACATCCATGATGCCCCGTATCTGGACATCGGTGTGGAACGAATCGTGGACCAGGTGGTGAATCCTAAAACCTACAATGTGTTCATGCCCCAAATCGAAGACTTGGTGTACAAATATTTAGGCATTGAAAGACCAAAACCGAAGGAGAAGAATGGGCCGTGCAATCTAAAAGATTTACTGCCAAAGGACCTGGACCCAGTCTCGCCTGTGTCAGATAAAAACTCGCTCAAGGACATCTCGATGGAATCGCTAGAAGATGATTCTCAATCGAATATGGAAATTGCAAACGGGGACGACCGAAGGACACCTCCATTGATAGACAGAGTCAAGATCGAACCTGTGGTGATTGATGTCAAAAAAGAGGAGGAGCCTTTGGAAGTAAAAGAAGAGAAGGATGAGGTGAAAGCGAATCTGACTCAGAACGATGCTATGAAAACAGAGGAAAAGCCGGAGGACGAGGAGGAGGATAGTCCCGTTTTTGAACCAATTGATATTATGAACTTGAACGAGTCAAACATGTCAAACGATTCGCATTTGTCTGGCATTTCCGAACTCACCAGTCACCGATCAAAAAGTCCCACCGACTTTGATTTCAGCCGGGACAATTTTGACGCGAGCAATCAGGACTCGCAGCTGAGCAAAGTATCCTCGGACTCAAGACTGTCGATTGTCACAGATTTTGGCTCTTCTAACCAGGGCTCCAACTTGAATACCGAAGACAAGAGCAAGGAAAAAACTGTTTGGAACTTTGACCTTGAGTCAATCAAATCGAAGGACAGCTCGCAGGATTCTGAGGAAAAGGTTAGCAAGGTTGTGACCGATGGAAATAATAAAGTCGAAAAAGTTGATAAAGAGAAGAGCAGCAGTACCAGCACCAGCACCAGCAGCACCAGCAGTTCAAAGGATGATCCTTCAAAGTCGAAGCCAAGTTCAAAAGGCAAAGAAAGGTCAAGTTCAAAGGACTCGAGAAGTCACCACAAGGATAAAGACAGGGAAAGAGATCGGGATAAGAAAAAGCACAGCAGCAGGTCGTCAGACAAAAAGAGTAGAAACAGTAAAGAAAAAGTGGACGAAACTTCAAAGTCAAGAGAATCAAAATCTGATAAAAATGACAAGAAAGACCCGTCCAAGGATGGCAAGGATTTGAAAGATATTTATAAGGAAAAGATCCGCGAGCTGAGGGAGAAGAAAGAAATGACGGAAAAGGAGAAATTGAATAAAATTTCAACAGAGTCGAAAGAAAAGAGAGATTTGTCTAAAGATAAAAACAAGTCCAGAAGTTCCAGCGCATCAAAATTGAAAGAAAGCAGTCGGAGCGAGAGAGACAAGGATAAAGACAGAGATAGAAGCAAGGAAAGTAAAGATAAAAGCAGAAGGTCTGAATCAGACTCGAGAAAGTCTTCCAAAGATGAAAAGAAAACGAGAAAGGATTCTGACAGGACAAAAAGTTCAGACAGAAGTGACAAGGTTGATGATAAGAATAAGGTTTGTTATATTGTTTTCGTAAACACCAGTTCTTTTAAATTATTTATATATATATATATATTTGTGATGAGTTGATTGTTATTCCAGGACAAGTCGTCAAGGGACAAAAAGAAAAGGGACGATAAAAAACGTTCCAAGGACGACCATTCGAGCTTGAGAAAATCTTCTAGTGATCGTCGATCTACCGACAGAGATGGGGCAAACGGTTCAAATAGCAAGAATGCACATAAAAGTAGCAGCGGTTCGAACATTTCTGTCGCAAAAATAAGCTCTTCAAATGTGAATAAAACGGATTCTGGTACGAGCCAATGTAGCAGTGATCCATCTGATAATATTAAACACGTGCAGCAAAGCTCGTCATCAAAAACAGTTGAAAAACAAACAGATGGCGATAAGGTGACAGAACCTGAGACTTGTGATAAATCTCATAACCCTGGTAAATATTTTCTTTCTATATTGTTAATAAACGTGTCTTTCAATGATTTATCTATAACTCTTTCAATGTCTTTCTTTCTCTCTCTCTCTCTCTCCATATCAAAACAATTAAAGAAACAACGAGAATTATTGAAAAAGTGAGCACTTTTTAGATACAAAATTCAAAACGTCCTTTGTGTTAAAAACTTGGCAACTAATATCTGTTGATATATATTGTTCTGAAAAGTGTATATCTCTTTTTAAGGTAGCAATTTCATTAATCGATAATATTAAGAATTACTTGAAATTCTGAGATAATATTCGCATAGATGGAGCAATAACGAAGTTTTAGTTTTTCCTATTTCGGCGCATAAGTTAGAGTAGTGCAAACGTGCGTCAACGTCATTCTAAAAAACTGTCACTCTAAGAAAGTGTGGACGCATCTCCAAATAATTCTTAATATTATCGATTGATGGATTTTCTACCTTAATGACCATGTTTTCTTACTTCATAATATTTGAATACATTTTTACAAACATAGTTTGTATACTATTATGTTTTGCTATTATAAAAAAAGAGATGAATATAACATTTTTAATTGTATTTACATTTTCAGCTTTACCTTTGAAGAAGAGGCCATTGCAGAAGGAAGAGCCAAACACAGAAGGCGTTTCTGCTGCTAAAAAACAAAAACTGACTCCTGATACTGAAATGAAGAAATCAACACAGAAATTTGTAAGAACAATTCTATTTGTTTGTTGCACTTGTGTTTATTCTCAGTTCATGAATCAAATTTTCTTGAAATATTTATATTTTTTCAAGGATTCGGACAAAGTGGAAAGAGAAACGGAGAAAGATGTAAGATGTCTGCCTGACTACGAAAGAGTTCAGATAATTGAAGTGCCTGTCGAATACGATGACTTGGACACTTCAGAAGAGCAGACGCCCTGGGACATGGTGAATACTCCAAATGATATTCTCAGACGTGACGCAACTTTTCAACCGAATCAGCTAAGATCGTTCATCATTAATGACGAACCGGAACCCTCGGAACAATGGACCCTCAGACTCTCGCCTGTTGAAGCACCTGATATCACTTTGAAAGACTCAACAAATCAAGACAAAAATAATGAAACCGAACAAAGTTCCACTGGCGTTGATAAAATCACTCGGGAATTGTCAATTAACATTCAGAGACTTCCTCAAGAGAGCAATACGATTGAACTGAAAAGAAAAAAGGGTCGACCGCCGAAGGATAAGAGTGAGAAGAATAAAATTGTCGAAGAGGAAAAGGTAAAACAAAATGAAAAAGTATTTATTTTTAAACAGCACACGAAAGAAAAAAGTAAGTGAATTTTACTTTGACACTCAAGTAGAAATCACTTAAATTTCAGTAAGTAAAATTCCCGTGTGTCGCAAGTGAATTTACCACGCGCGATCAGAATTTTTATTTACATGTAAAGAAATTTACTTGCGGTGCACTGGAAAATTCTGTGGAATTTTATTTGAAAAATACATAGGAATTTTATTCGCTCAACTCGCAAATAAAATGCACTTACTTTTTTTTCCGTGCAGTTTATATAAAATAGCACTTATTTTTTCTTTCTTTTTAGGAAATTGATGATTCGTTGGATTCACTCGAGTTTTCGGAACCGAGCGACGAGCCGCCTCAGAAAAAACGAGGTAGAGGACGAGGTCGTCCAAAGAAAAACAGGGATGACGGTAGTAGTGCAAGTACGCTGGCTAATGGAGATAATCTTGTTGCGCCGCTTAGTCCTGAAAGTGACATTTCTACCGCTGATAAACAAACTTCGAAGGAAGAAAAAACGTAAGCAAATTTTGTATTTTCACACTATACTAAAAGTAATAAGAATTTCTCCGATAACTTAATCACTTTTCATTTGAATCGTTAAAATTTTGTTTATTTTCAAATCTTAATTTTTTTATATAAATTTGCAAATAAAAAAATTCATTTTTCAAATTACTTTTGCCCCTTTTTCGTCAAAATAAACAAAATTTTAAATAGGTCGTTTTGTGTCTATTAACTGAAATATGTAAAATCAAGTCAATCAATTAACAATAATATAATTTTGTAAAAATATTAATTGAAATAAATGATTGTAACTCATTATATGTACGGCATACCCCCTCCAACTTAGCGCCAAGCGCTCGGAGTCAGTATATTGGAACGCGGCGCCAATAGCGTTACAATACCTCAGGGCCGTCGATTTCTCTGTAAAAACTTTGTTTTTATCATATAACCAAACTTGTGCACTCACTGTTTACTACAGTCAGCACGGACCTGCCCGGTAGATCACGTGACCATCAACACAATCTCATTTTTGAAATACCGCCCAGCCATTGGCTGAGCTCACACGGATGGCGTTCAATGCTTCTGTACATATAATGAGTTAATTATAATTTGAAGTCTAAGTTGTCGAAAAAAATAATATTAATTGACAGCATTAATATGATTTAACGTTTGCAGTCGGCAAAGAAGCAAGCAGCATTACACGAGCGATGACCTGTACAAACCGCGACTGTCTTCCAGCTTGTCGCGCCGCAACAGAAGGTCGAATCCTGCATAGCTCCTTACAATTCTTGTTGTAACTTGTAATTGCATTATCAACTTATAAAATAAAACAGGTCAATTTTTTTATATTTTATTCAATAGATTAGAATGTGAAATTAATTTATAGAAAAAATAATTGATTATTTTTGAAAATCTGTATGTCCATTTTATAGGTAATACGCAAATAGAATTTTTCTACAATTATTAATCGTCCAATACAACAATTAATGATAAGATTGTAGTATAAATATTACAACTTTTGCAATAAATCGTTTGTTATATGAGCAATGTTTTTTCTTTTGGAAAAAAAGAATCACACTGACCTTTCCGAGGTCGAAACGTTGCATATGTAATACAATCAAAGACCTTTGACGTTTATGAATACTCGTAGAAAGCTTTCTTGGCAAATTTCAGAATTTTTTTAATATGCCAGTTTGAAATTCTGATAAAAAAATCATCCGCGACGATCTATTTTTTGTTCTCGCTTGTTTTCATTTGTATCACATTGTTCGTTATCTTGTCTATTGCCACCAAGCAGAAACAATAATGAAATGAGCAATCTGTGAGGCGGTGTTGTTTATCGTTAAACATATTAATTGATGAATTCAAAAGTATAATACGATCAAAGTACAATTTGTATAATTACAGTTTATGTATATACAATAAATTAGGTATTTGAATATATATTTGCGTTTCATATTCGATTGTTCTGATTGACAAATTTCATGTTCCTCGTCTGTCAAAAATTACATAATGGTACACGTTTTTGCCCACTTCCTGAACTTACAGAATTAATCACAGTTTTTGTTATCAAACTGGAAAAACAACCGCACATTTTGGAGTGTGCTTTTTAATCGAGTGCATCCTTTCTATTGTATAAGACTGCATTACGTTGCGGTGTCAATTTTCCTCAAAAGGCAAACTTTCTAACTGTAAAATAAACCGTGAGACGCATTTCAAGGACACGATGAGACAACAATTTTATTAATTTTATTTATTATCATGTATAAACTGATTCATTTTTATTTTTACATAAATCTTTCTAATTGTTTCTATATTTAATTGATCAATACAATACAAAGTTCAAAAACATTAGACAACTTGTATATTTGCATAAAGCAATTTGATTTTCAAGTTATATTAACTGCGTTGAATTTTACTGAACAGTATTTTCTTTGATAAAAAAAAAAATTTGTTTTCATCAAAAAATCATTTATTTTTGAACGGTTTGTAAAGATTTCAACAAATATAATATATTTGTTGCGTTTCACACAATTCAAACTTATGAAAAAGATTTATTGTTTACAAATATTATCACACTAAGCCACACTGATTTGTAAAACATGTTCGCAGCATTGTTAAACAATTTGTTGTTATTGCAAAAAACGTTGATGAAACAGTGTATAATGACTTCATCTCGCGATTCATGCTTATTATTTTTTTATTACAGTGATTATTTCGTGTCCTTTGTTCGTTACAAAGTTTTATCCTTACTTATAACAAAAGAAAAGGTGACTTTAAGAATATTCTTTTTTCTTATTTTGTATTATTCATTTTGATTGAATTGATGTTATTTATTTTGTTCAAAATCGAATGCTAATTCGAGCAATAAGTTGTGCTCTCACTTGCTTCCAGAACATGCATTAATAATCAGAAAAATCTCAAACAAAACAAAATTATTTAGAAATTGGTGGCGGCAGGTGGCGCTATTACTACGAAAAAGAGAAAAAAAAGTGTTTGCTCGTAGCCTTGGGTGGTGGTGGCGTTAAGAAAAATCGGCGGTTTCACTTTCACTTTGAGATCGCGGCGGAAAAATCGCGCGGAGGCCGGTATCGAGCTAGAGCGCGCGATACCACGTGGTTGGGTTGCGCTTGCGCGCCACGTGCATTGTGATCTAACCTAGAGACCTGGCAGCAGCTGGCCCACTCGGTGGTGTGGCGTAGCCTGGCGGAAGATGATTGACGCGCGTCAAACGAACCCGGACTCGGCGTAAAACTTGTGCGACAGCGGCCAGAGTCACTGGTGGGGGATCGCAACAACGAGTACCAGTATCCTGCAGATTAGTTGCGGCGCGAACAGACAAAAAAAAGCAGTATTATCGCGGCCGCATCGCCGCACGTGAATCTGGCTCGGTGAGCATGAACGTCGACGACTATGAGAGCCTGCCGACGTCCTCCGTTGGCGTGCACATGACCGCGGGCGCATTCGCCGGCATCATGGAGCACTGCGTTATGTACCCCCTCGACAGCGTCAAGGTAGTATTTGTAAATTTGCCAAATTACCACTTTCTCCAACTGACCAATATCAATTGTTCACACATTTTCAGTTAATTCAATCAGCTTTGCTCATGTTCTAATATCATTGATTCAACAGACATTTACTTATACATTTACATTTGTTTATACTTTTTTATAGCTATGAACATTTTGTTCCCAAGGACGCTTGCAAAAGAGCCAAAAGAAGGTCGTCGACGATTATTTCACCTCCACTTGTTCGTTCCTCTTAACGAACAGACAAGCCACTTCTAGTAGCTAATTTCCAAACTTTTGGCGAGCCATTGCAAAATGTTGTGCAGATTGTCATAAGACAGTTCGGGCTGCAATAAGCGAAGGAGATGCAATTCCGGTCCGAGCAAACATAACCTACAAAGTTTGGCACTTGCCGTGATCATCGCTCAATAAGTCAATTTCACCAGTGGTCAATTTTGATTCATCTTTACAGTTTGATGCGCAAATTGTGCCACATTTACTTTCCATTCGGATCTGATGGTTTTTCCGAGTTGTTATATAATGACATTATAAAACCGTGACAGGTGACTTTTCCATCCGTCGGGGCATGTCAAAACAAGTTACATTAACAAACTTTTGTTACCCTTTTCAACTTTGTTAGAAACAGAGAATATAACGAAATGTTACGCATATTGTTTCCTCCGATTTGGAGTCATCTTTGTAATGGGAAGAAATTGTGGTCAATTTTCATCAGGTCCTGATGCATGCTTTATGTTGCAACGTCATTGTGAACAAGAACCAACCGATTCGATTATTCAATGATTTGTACGGACTTTGTCGTCACAGCAGCATTATTTTTGCAGACATGAGGGTAACAATTTGCATAAATGATAATTTCATGATTACTGAATTCCAGTAATTAATTTCTGTTCTTGAGTTTGAATCATCCCTTTTGAAATAATAACAATAATAGATCATTAATAATACAATCGAATAATACAATTTGCTTTGGGTTTTCACAAAATAAATTCAACGTCGAATTTCAACTTTGAAAACTAGGGTTAATGACAATGTAATTTGTGATGAGTTCGACATAATAGAACGCATGATTCGTTACTTTTTATCACGATAAGAAAAAAACTTCAACACCTGTGTGCGTTACATTTGGAGCATGTGCTCAAACGAGCTCTTATGTAATCAGATACATGCAGTATTCTATTTATGACACTCCACTCTAATCCGACAACAAAGATCTTAGTGCGGCTATTACATTTTTTTTCTTATTTGCCTCAAATTTTGAATCCCGATCTTTTGATTCAAATTTTAAGTTCCAAAAAAAAGTCAGTCAGTGTTTGTGAAATGCACACGAGGAAATGTCACGCTTTTCTATGAACGATCTAAATGAGGAAAATGTTGCAAATTTATTCTTCTAAGGAAATCTAATTCCTTTACAATTTCCTCTCTGCGAGTAATTCGTTCAGTTGTATTTCAATCGTGGCATAAAAATATGTGCGCTGATTAGATTTGACGCATGTCTTTGTTATTTCTTTGTTTTTTTTTTTTTTAAATTTTACACAACAGGTTTATTTTAATTTTGGAAAAATTTATAAATAAGACATAAAAATATTGTAGATTTATATGAATGAACGGTTTGTCATATTTTGTTTCAGACGAGGATGCAAGTATTAACCCCAGGATCAACGACAGTGGGAGGAGTAGGAACAGTTTTGAGTGAGATGGTGAGAAAAGAAGGTCTTTTGAGGCCCCTCCGAGGTATAGGAAGCATGATTGGAAGTGCAGGGCCCGCTCATGCTCTTTACTTTTCTTGTTACGAATTTATTAAAAACAAGTTGATCAATTCGAGAACCCATCAATTCAATAATCTAGTCTATGGATTTGCCGGTTGTGTTGCGACACTGCTCCACGACGGAGTCATGAATCCGGCAGAAGGTACCAAATCAATAAAGACAGA